>JAQQSV010000460.1:66436-132971 GCA_028646515.1 Pseudochirops corinnae
TCCCTGCCCTCCCCTCCATCACCCCACCTCTCATCCCCCTTCCCCCAACTCTTCTATGTGGCAAAATGTTGGGCTATATTTCTAAGGCTACTAGCTGAAGGCCCCATTTCAGTGTGTTCACCCTGCCCTGTCCCAGTGCACAGTCATCAGTTTGACTCATTAACTGGTGTTTTAGTTTTTTATAAAGGAATAGTAACTGAAAAGATATGGCAAGAACAGTAGTATGAGCACATCCCATTCCCGCAATTCAAGCCACATTACTTTCTACCGCTTTGTTCCCTAGGGAGAGCAGGCTCAAATTTGAACAGGCTCCTGTAAAGCATTTAGTCCACCAACTTCATAGCTATCAAATTCTTCTTGAGTCTTCTCCAAGTTAAATATGTCCAGTATTCTTTCAAGAATCCCCATGTAACATGGACTAAGACCCTTTACTATCCTGGATAATAATAATAATAATAAT
The DNA here is from genome assembly GCA_028646515.1 of Pseudochirops corinnae. Lineage (NCBI taxonomy): Eukaryota > Metazoa > Chordata > Mammalia > Diprotodontia > Pseudocheiridae > Pseudochirops > Pseudochirops corinnae. The sequence continues at coordinate 66,897 of JAQQSV010000460.1, forward strand.
TTCTATTAGTATTTGCATCATAGACCCCGTTGGCAGTCTGGTAAAACCTACTGACTCCTTCTCAGAATTTAAAAAAAAAGTTCATAATTGAAAAAAATGCTAAACATCAGAGGTTAATAAAAATAAAGATGTAATTTTTTTTCCTCATCCCAGTTTATGGACCACCCAAAATCCACCCAGAAACCCCTTGGGCTTAAGGACAGGTTAAGAACTCTTATATTAGTTTGGTTATGGTCTTTTTTTGGCTGACACATTACACTGCTCACTCATATTGGACTTTCAGAACACTAAAACCCAGATATTTTTCCAGAACAATTGCTCTAACCATGCCTTCTCCATCTTACGTTTGTGAAATTAATTTTTTGTCCTCAAGTTGAAGCTTTTATAACAATATCCTTATTGTATTCATCTTAGATTTGGCTCAGTGTTCAAACCCACGAAGATCTCTTGATTTTGACTTTTTCTTCCAATGTGTTAGCTGTCCCTTCTAGCTTGGAAACATATAGCACATATGCCTTAACCCAAGTCATTAATGAGCTTAGGGCTAAGTCCATATCCCTGGCACATGCCACAAAAGACCTCCCGCCGCGCTGACGTTGAACTGTCAATAACTACTTTCTGATTTCAGCCATCCAAGCAGTTTTGAATCCATGTAGTTGTATTATTGCCTAATTCATATCTCTCCACCTTTTTTCGTAAGAACAGTATGAAATCCTTTATCAAAAGTCTTACCAAATAGAATAGAGGCCAGACAAGGCAGCGAGAGCAAAGCTCTTGTGAAAATCAGGACAACACTGGCCTTCCTTTCTCCAATCTTGTGCCTTCCCTATTTTCCATGATCCTTCAAGTATCATTTGCAGGAGCCATCACATCTGCTAGCTCTTTCAGGAGCCAAGGATGTGGTTCATCTGGGCCTGGTGACTTAAATTCATCAAGGCAGTCAGGTGCTCTCATCTTAGCTCTCTATTTGCTTTTGGTACCAACTTCCAGTGAGTAATTTTTGTCATCATTTCCATGGTAAAGGTCATTTTACTTGCAGAAAAAACAGAACCAAATAATCATTGAGCAGATCTGTTTTCTCTCCATCATCAGTTATAATGATCCCATCCATTTCCAGTAAAAGTCCTATACAATTTGTGATCCTCCTTCCCACCCACCCCCATATAGCAAAAACAAAACAAACCCCCAAATCAAAAGAAAGCCAAGTGCCTTTGGTTTTCTTCATTTCCCTGACCAACTCTAGTGCATCCTGAATTTAGCATTCCTCAGCCCATTTTGACAGGATCCTGCTATGCTCTTACATTCATCTTCTGTTACCAAGCCTTGTTTTTATCTTACAAATGATTCTTTTGAAAATCTAAATGGTGAATTCCTTGCATTTCTGCATGGGTCTCACTAGATGAACCCCAGTTTTCCTCCTATAGGAATTGTTTCTCTTTGTGTTTTCACATCTCTCATCCCTCTTGAGCTAATGACTTAACCTGAAGCATTTTACTCCATGGGATTCTACCTGTGTTTTCTCTGAACCCTCTGAAATCTGCTTTCCCCAAATCTAAAGTGAGTGTTACATTATGCTAAGAATTTTCATAAACTCTAGGATAGACCGGTCACTTCTCCTCAATGCTCCCATTACTCCTAGCCCGGCAACCAATTCTTTCCAGTTTGTGAGAATCAGATCCAGAATAGGGGCTTTCCCCTCGTTGGTTCCTCCAATTTTTGGAAGATAAAATTATCCCTAAGGCAAGTAAAGAAGTCATTAGCTGCTCTGATTTGGGAAGAGAAAGCTCCAACATGTATCTGGATAACTGAAATCCCTTATCACTATTATACTGTACTGGATCTGTGGTCTGTTTCCCAAACTCCTCATTTATTTCCTGTTTCTTCCAGATAGTTTTTGGTATACTCCCATGACAAAGTCACTTCTGTTCTCCTTCCTTTGACCTTCACCCAAATTCTCTCTGTCATGCTTCCTCACTTTGGTACCTGGGATTTCCTCATCTGATTAGATTTTCCCAATTCCCCTATTTACCTATCCTGCTTCTTCTGACTGAAGTATACTTATTTAGGGCCATAGTTCTGTCATGGGTTTCATCCTACCAAGTCTTACTGAAATCTATGAGGTCAAATTTGTTCCTCTACTTCCTATTTTTTTGATGCTTCAACTTTGGACATTTGTGTACAGGCATTTGAAGCCATGGGTTTATTACGAGCTCCTTTCTTAGATTTTGTATTCTGTGAATTTAGGGGTCCTCCAGCTCCTCTTCTTCCTTCTTTGTAGCTACTCTCTATAGTATTGAATTGGGGGGGGTATAAAGATATATCCACATACATATACATATATATGTACACGTGGGTGAATATATTTGTGTGCATGTATATACATGTATATGTATGTATATGGAGAGAGAGACAGAGGCAAAAGACAGCGACAGAAAAACAGAGAGACAGAGAGTCAGAGACAGAGGGAGGCAGTCCCTCACAAATTTTTTGTTAATTTAAAGCCCTTTCGATTAAATTTGCAAGATACCTTACAAATACGTTCTTATCAGTCTTCATTAGGTAAACCATGTCTCTGGCCAGGAAGCTGTCAACCCCCCCCCCCCCCCATTTTAAGCTGTGAGCCAGCATTCCGAATCTTATTCTCAGACACCACCTTCCTAGCCAGCTGTTCACTTCCCAAATTACTTTTTTCTCTTCTGCATCCCTTCCCTTCAATGAACAGAAATGGGGAAAACACAACCTGTGACTTTATGGTCTTTGGTTTCTTGCCCAAGACTTCATAATCACTGGCAATACTTTCTAGATTCCTTCTGGAAGAGCTACTTGCACCCATGTGAATCACCAAAAGTAAGGAGTCAGCATCCATCTTTGGAGGTTCCTTATTATGTCTCGGAGATATGCCCCAGGAAGACTATAGACCACTCTATGGTTATCAGCTCAGTAGATAGATAGATGCCTCGATATGTCACCAACTACTCCTACTTTTCTCTTCTTCCTCTGGCCCTTTTTGGATAATCTCTCATCTCATAGTTTCTGTGGTTCTATATCATTTTCAGGAGGATAAGCAGCTTCTTCCTCTGCAGAGCATCTGGCTCTCTCCTCTTCAGGAATAGCCTCAAATCTATATGTAAGTTCTTTTGAACAAGTGCCCTTCTCATTCCCTTTGTCTATGGAACGCTCACTCTTCCATTCTCCATCATTCTCCATGACTGGGAGGATACCTGGGTTCTTGGGCTCATTTTGCAGCATAGAGCAGTATTTAGAGTGAAAGGACAAGGGACTAAACCCTTGGCTCTACTGCTCACTACCTCATATGACCTTGGATAAGTCACTTAACCTCTCTGAGGACCAAGCTTCCACTCTTGCACGCAGAACCCATTTCCCCTATTGAAGCCTTGCTTCTGTTTCTTTAGGAAACTTCATCCTCTCTAACAACCCAGAGTAGGAGAAATATCCTTCTGGGCCTTTCACTCTCTCCTCTAAGAGGAAGATAAGTTCATACTTGGACAACCCTCAGTCTCTCCCCTCACCTTACCCCTTCAGGTTCCTTGTATCAACTCCCTATTAGTGACCCATGTAACGGTCACTCATTTGTAGTAGAAGTACACACATCTACACTTGCCCTGAGACAGAGCCTTCCAGAATTTGCACTCGTCCAGCCTAGGGATTCTGGAAATTCGCTGTCACCTTCATTGCATGAATAATTAACTCCATTTTACAAGTGAGGAAACTGAGGTTCAGGAAGTTCAGTGATTTCTATGGTCACAAAACTAATAAATAATAAATTTGAGTCTTCTGGTTTCAAGAGCAGTGCCTTCCCACTCACTACATCACGATGTCTTTAAGATGTGATTTGACTGTCACATGCCTTGTTCCAGACAGAATGCCAACAGAAGTATCTGCAGACTGTTTTAGTACAGCCCAAACTCACTCAGTTTTTTAGCAGTTGTGTAATGTTGCTGTTTCACTAAAATCCCTAGGTCTTTTCACTTGAATTGCTATAATGATGTTGACTTTTTGACCCCAAGTGAAGAACTTTGCATTTTTTCCTGTTAAATTTCATCTTGCTCAGTCACACCTCATGTTTCAAATGGTGTTTCTCTTTCAGAATCATGATCTTGTCATTCCACACATGATCCCTCCCAGCACTGCCACTGGAAAACTTGATTACTATGCCTACAAGTCCTTATCTTAAGTCACTGGATAAGACCAAGAATAAAACCCCCAGCTCTTCCTCTTGAGACAGTTAATATAGATTCATTAATCCATATTTTTTAGAGTTGTTTAATCAGCAATGAGTCCTAACTATATTATCTAAGTCTTTCTTTCTCTGTATATATACACACGCATGCGCACACACACACACACACATACACGTAACTAATACCTAACTATATTATCATCTAGTCCACATTGCTCCCCCATGTCCAGAACCAACAGAAACTTCATCAGATGCCTTCATGAAACCAAGATACTGTGCATGTGGTACACCTCTGATCCAGCGGTCCCATCAATCTCATTAAAAATGGGGAATTGGTCAGCTTTGGATAACCAGCAAGTTCAGAATAAGCAGGGACAAGAAAGGGCAGCTTTTGTGTAAGGAAGAACCGGGAGGAGAGCTTGGAAAGGGAGATTGGGGGTCAGATTTTGAAGGTCTCAAATATTAGGTTAGGAAGCTCTTGGATAACTATAATTGAATCAGAGATTTAGAGTAACAGTATGATAGAATATTGAAATGTTCAAACCAGAGGAGGCCTTAGAGACCATCTAGTCCAGCTGCCTTATTTCATAAAGGAGGAAACTAGGGCCTTGTTGTTCAGTCATATTCGAATTGCTGTGATCCCATTTGGGGTTTTCTTGGCAAAGACATTGGAGTGATTTACCATTTCTTTCTCCAGCTCATTTTATAGATGAGGAACTGAAGCAAACAGGGGTAAGTGATTTGCCCAGGGTCACACAGCTAGTAAGTGTCTGAGGCCAGATTTGAACTCAGGAAGGTGAGTTTTCCTGACTTCAGACAAGTACTCTATCCACTGAACCACTTAGATGCCCAAACTAAGGCTTAGAGAGGGGGAAATAACGTGCCCAAAGTCATATAGCTAGTTAGCGGTACAGCTTAACTGAAATCCAAGTCTCCTGATTTCCAGGCCCATGTTCTCCCTGCTACATGATACAGGTAGGGAAGGTTTTTGATTAAGGGATGATATGATAAGAGCTATGCTGTAGGGAGATTAATTTGGGAGCACTGTGCAAGGCGAATCAGAGCAGACAGAGACTGGAAACAGGAAGAAGTTGGGAAATGATTGTAATAGGGTGATGAGGCCCTGAACCAGAACAGTGGCAACAGGAAGAGGGAATAAAGGAGAGAGTGAGTTTGGGTGACTCCTCTTTTGGGAGACTCCTCTTTTGGGAATAATGGGTTCTCTCTGTGCCAGGGCAGTTTTGGAAACAAACTGTCTTCTTCACTAGGATCCCAGAGTCCCAGGGCCTATGGAATCACCAGGAAAAGTGGAGAATTGGAGGGGAGGCTTCATTCCCAGCTTATATTGGATGATGGAAGGAGAAATGAGGCTCCAGATCCAGCAGTAGGAGATAGCAAATCCTCTAGATAACCCGCTCTAGACAACTACCCAAGGTTTACTGCAATTGAACTGGTAGGAATCTGTTGAGATTCCAAGCAGCTTAAAAAAACAAACACAGCATATTAGGGTCAGCAATGCATCAGTAAGCCCCTTCCTACCTATTGCCCTAGAAAACAATTCAAATAAAATCAAAGTTAGGGGAGGAAGGGATAAAAAAGGAGGAAGAGCCAGCTGGGGGTGTTGCTGAATAGGCTGGATCGAAAGGAAGAGAAGCCCCAAACCAGTTCATTTCACAAAGCTGTGTTTCCCTTCAACCTTCTTTCCTATTTTTTTTCTGAGAGAGAAGGAAAGAGGAGGAAGGAGGAGAGAGAGAGAAAGACAGAGAGAAAGAGAGAGAGAGAGAGAGAGAGAGAGAGAGAGAGAGAGGGAGAGAGGGAGAGAGGGAGAGAGAGAGAGAGAGAGAGAGAGAGAGAGAGAGGGAGAGAGGGGGGGGGAGAGAGGGAGAGAGGGAGAGAGAATGAGAATAGAGCCACAAAACAAACAACAAGGGGAAGGAGCCATTGTTTGTCCACCATTTATGGCTTTCAAGGACAGGTACTTGTGTAGCTGGGCACCTTCCTTAATAATATGAATTGAGGAGGCTCCTTGATTCAGCACCTTCCTCTTCCCATCACTACCAGGTACAAAGCAGGCAGAGAGTTGGGGTAACAAGGTAATGTAGGCCTGGCCCTGCTTAAGGGAATCTCGCTTCCAGCCAAGGCATTGGGTGCAGTCATTAATCTAGGTCAAGTGCCAACAAGGATGGCTTTGCTGACTGGAATTAGTGCAGGGGCCTATTTGAAGCCCACACAATCAGCTGGATTCAACCAGGCCCAGATAATACTGCTGCCGCAAAACCCAAGCCAGGGGCCTACACTGAGGCTGGTGACTCTGGGAGAGGATTTGGGGAATGGAATCACCCGGCATTAATGGGGCTGTTCAGCATTCAACTGGGCCTCCGGCAGATAATGGCTTTGCAAACGAAGGGCGACAAATTAATTAAATTAATTTTCAATGCCAACCTCATTCCCCACCCAGTACAAAATTTCCAGGATGATCAGGGCCTGGCTCTATCTTTTGTAGTGTTTGAGAGAGCCTGTCTGCTCCCTGTCTTTGAGTTTTTTCGAGGCACTGAATTGCAAAGTACCACCTGCCTCCCTAAAACTAATCAGCAGGCTGGTGGTTTAGATCACATCAGTTTTACATGTAATTAAGACTGTCCAGGAGGGCATGCAGCTGCTTACGAGGTCGTTCCCTCTTATAAGGCAGTGTGCCTCCTGCTCTGAGAGGTGCAATTAAACAAGCCTGTTCACAGTCATTAAGCATTAATGCACCTCATTAGCATAAGAACTGGAAGAAGCTTTGATGCAGGGAACCCCGAAGGAGGGGGGAGAGGGGAAGGGGAAAAGGAAAGAGAGGAGGGGGAAAGGGAAGAGAAGAGGGGAGGGAGGGGGGGGGAGAGAGAGAGAGAGAGAGAGAGAGAGAGAGAGAGAGAGAGAGAGAACATATCAGAGAGACAGAGACAGAGAGATTATCAGAGACAGAAAGACATTGAGTTCAAGTGCATGTGCCAGGAAGAGGGATGAGAAACCCAGCCCCTGGTCTCATCTGGGCTCTAGGCAAGCCCAATGGCTCTATCAGTTGAGGTGAGCTAATGTTCTTTTCTAGGTCCCTTCCAGAGAATTTGGTCCCTCCTCTTTCTGCCCCTAAATTTTTGAGATGACACTAAGAAAACAGTGGGGGGGTGGGGTGAGAAAGGGAGGATTCCACCTTCAACTGGCATATTGCTTTAGCAAATCCATGGAAAAAAATGGAATGTAGTCTTATATGGAAATTTTTAAAAAGAGCATCACTCCAGAGGCTGGAGTTATGACCAAGTCCCTGAGGCAAGTGAAATTATAGAGCAGCCCTGGTCAACAGGCCAGCCTAAGTCCTGTGAGCATGCCAAGGCAATGAGGGGCCTAGGTCCTGGCATGGCCCCAATCAGCACAACCTCCCCAGGGAAATGAGGATGCCGTTCCCGTTTGGAAGATGTTGGAGAGAGGGGAAATGATGACAGTGGAATGCAGGGATTTATGTTGTTCAAAGGATTTGCACGTCCAGTATTCCATTCCAACATCATAACAGCCTCTGAGATAGCAAGGGTAGGCATTGTTTTCCCTCTGTGGCCCTGGGCCCGTGAGTTAAATGAGGCCTGGTAACTCGTTACAGACACAGCAAAATTAGTGGTAAAAGCAGTACTAGAACCCTAGCCTAGTTCTCCACTTCTTTTTCTATTATACCCCACTGTCAAGACAAAGAGCCTGAGTGGAGGGAGGGCTGGGTTCTTGGGTTCCCTTTTCCCTCTGTCATTCGCTCATTGTGCGCTGAATTTTGAATTAGAGGGCCTGGGTCTAAATCCTTGGCACTTCTATTCACTACTAATGTGACCTTGGACAAAATACTCAACCTCTCTGGGCCCCAGTAACCCCAAAAGGAGGGGATTAGACTGGATAACCTCTAAGTAACCTGCTAATTCTACATCCTACGAGCCTATCAGCATAGCTGTACAAAACAGTCTAACCAACCTTTTTCTGCGCAATCATTCAGTTCCTTCATCCATAAAACAGGAAGGATGATCATCTGCTCCTTTCCTGCCTTGCCCTCAAAGGCTGAAGGAGATCACGGAATTTCAAGAGCTGGAGGCAGTCAGCTCTAGCAGGTTTTCCAGCCAATTGTGAAATTTTCAGTGTAAGCATTTACACCTTAGAAATCCAAATGCTACCCCTCCAAAAAGAGCAAAACAACAACAAAAGAAATCCAAACGGTACAAAACAAGGCTCGATTTATTATTTTGCTGACTGTCTAGACTTGAGCAAATGATAGAGAATGTGTGCAGGTTAAACTAAAAGTGTGTTGTGGGTACATTTTTTTTTTTGGAGAGCTGGTTGTTAAACATTTACCAGCATACGCCTAACGGGAAGAGACCTTAGAAATAAGCTCAGTGGTTCTCAAAGTTTGGTTTTGCTCACAATGCACTATTCTTTGCCATAAGGATTCATGGCCCGATAACATTTAATTTGGTCATGCTTCTAGGAGATTCAGAAGACTTTGCACGTCATTTCCCTTCAGTAAAAGCAGCTACTGAATAAATCTGATCAATTGGAGGGGAGTTGTACGTGTAACAGGCAGATTTTGTTGATTTTGAGAATGTTACGCCTCCCATACTGTGTGTGCTAGATAAGTAAAACTTATGTTAACAACATCATTTCCAAATTTTCTTCTGTCAGCAAAAACATAACATGGCAAACTTCATGATGCACCTAGTGAGACAGGAGGCATCCGAACTAGTGTGCCAGTCGCACCCTTGGAGAACCACTGGAGCAGCTGTTCATGACTCTAACTCCTTCATTTTACAGAAGAGGAAACTAGGGAGAAGAAAGAAGTGACTTGGCCCAAGTCATCCTGCAAATAAATGGCAGAGCTGGGCTCGGAACCCAGGTCGCCTGCCTGCCAGGCCAGTGTGACTTCCCCTGTACCACAAGCAAGAGCCCATCTGCAAAGTATTTTGTGCTCCCTGGAGAGAAACACTAGAGACGGATACCAGGTGGCATTATTATCAACCCTTGAAGACAGATGTGCTCCAGCTTCCCATGGGGTTATCTCTGGAGCTCTGTCCAATGTTGCTCCAATGTGGCCCCAAATGGTATGGATTTGGCCATGGGCATACATGATTCCCCAGTCTGGTATATTTCACTACAGGTACATTTTTCAGTACTTTAGCCAAAATCCCACAGTGGCTATTCTCTAAACAGATTCTCTGGCAACCTAGGCCCTCCAGCTGCATTCCTATGGCTAAGAGTTTGTTAAAACTATGATGGAGAGGAGGGAAGGTAAGTGAGGAGGCAGCAGAAGGACAGAGGAGAATGGGGCAGCCAGGTGGTGCAGTAGAGAGAGTGCCAGGCTTGGAGGCAGGAAGACTCATTCTCCTGAGTTCAAACCTGACCTCAGATGCTTCCTAGCTGTCACTTAGCCCTGTTTGCCTCAATTTTCTCATCTGTAAAATGAGCTGGGAAGGAAATGGCAAACCCATCTAGTATCTTTGCCAAGAAAACCCCAAATGGGGTCAGGAAGTATTGGACCCAACGGAAAAATGACTGACTGAATACAGAGAATATTGAATACAGAGAACATTACTTTAGTGATGAGAAATTAATCTGGCTTCTATGAGGGGCTGTTACTGTACTAGAAAGAACACTAGAATGTAAGTCAGTCCTTGGTTCTAGTCTACATTAACCAGAATTGGGGAGTTAAACCTGGAAGAAACTTAAATCTGACTCCCTTTTATTACAAATAAAGCTTAAGGAAGGCAAGGAATGTTGTCTAGTTAGTAGAAATGGAGGGTGAAGGCTGACAGCCCCGCCCCCACACTTCTCATGTTGCTAACTCTTTCCTTAAGACTTAAATGAAGCTTCAAAATCATTTGCATGATCTTAGTCATGCCTAGGAGTATGATGGGAAATGAAAGTAATTCAGTCAACCTAACCTATCAGGACATCTTGAAGCCTTCCTGTTGAATGGGTCAGATGAGGATGAAAAAAAATTGTGTCTCTAGAGGCAGCTGAGTGTTAGTGGGAGCGTGGCTATGGACCTAATTAACAAAAAAGCTGAAAATATGTTGATTAGTCACGAAAGTAGAATAAATCTCCCTTTGAGAGTGAAAATGTCTCAGTACTACATGACAGCTCCAGCATTGTTCATGGGGGCCCCTCATACTAGACAGGATTCCAAAGGGGGTCCAAAGTTATATACTAGTCCTACAAAAGAAATTGAGAACTAGAAAGGTAAGGAGACTGAGAAAGAAACACAGAGCATTGATGACATAACAGGACTAGATACTAGGGTGGGGAACCTTCAGTCTTGAAGTGACATGTGGCCTTCTAGGTCCTTGGGTGTAGCCTTTCACCTGAGTCCAAGTTTTACGGAACAAATTCTTTGATTAAGGGGATTTGTTCTGTTAAGTTTGGATTCAAAGGGGCGCACCTGAGAACCTAGAGGGCCATGTGTGGCCTTGAGGCCACAGATTCCTCACTCCTGGACTAGAACCTAAAACTCCTATCAGGCCATTTCCCCCCAGTACATCATGTTATTATTCTCTACAAGCTAGCTATGTTACCCTGGGTAAGTCACAGAGTTTTTCCATGTATTAGTTTTCCCATTGGTCAAATGGGGATACGATACTCATCCTGTCTCAAGGTGCAAATCAACTCACACTCAGCCCAGGAGGCCTAAATCATAGAAAGTGTTGGTAAATCTCTAACTAGTGTGTGAAGGATTTTGAAATCTCTAGGCAGTATAATCACCTTCTAGCTAGGGAATAGAGTTCTCCTGGGCAGCATTTCATGGGTCATCTGAGTTTCAGAATTTGGGGCCTAGACCTCTAGGAGGAGAAGGAGATTTCCTAATGTGTTGTGCTCTTGGAAAAGAGAAGAGAATTGTGTAGGATCCTACTTATACAACAAAGCTAGTGAGTTACTTGGATATCGCAGGCCTGATTAGATAGGGGCTACTTGTTCAGCAGCCCTCAAAGAATGTTTACTTTTCAGGGGAGTCTAAATGACAGGGTGGTACTAAAAGTCATCGGGGTGATTACTCTGCGGGAAAGAGAGATTCACCAGATTGTCAAATACTTGTCTCAATAGCAATCCCAAGTTTAGTTTTCTTGCAGTAGAACTGATGGACTGAGTGTTTTGTACGTTTTTTTTTAACCTTTTTTGGAGCTTTTGTGAATCCTTTGTGTCATTCTGTGGGGGTGAAATGAAGGTTGTCCCTTATCCAATATGCAATTAATACCTTGAATGCTTGTATGGAAGCTGGGAACATTTAGGTAAAATTAGATATGAGCTCTACATCCCAAGGATTTTAGGAGATTTTCTTGGAGCAACGCCAAAGGGAGGCAATGAGCCAAAGAGAGAAAATGACCCTTTTGGAATCAGTGTCCAGAACTGAATCTGGTCTTCGTAGCTCAGAGTCTAGGGGGAATCCTGGATCATGGATTACAATTACTTTTATTAAGTCTCTTGCCATAAGATTGATGACACTGAGTAGGGAGGACTTTGCTGAGATAGAAGAAGAAGAAAAGAAAGGCTTCTCACCCTGGAAGATCACTCCACTCCTGTAGTTCCTCCCTCTGATTGCTGGGCTCCTCCAGGAAGCTCCATTTTAAGGAGGGTGTCCCAGGTGCCAGGTTCCTCCCTTCATTCCTCTATAGGTTCTGTGCCCGACTTCCTTTCCTCACCTCGATCCCACAAGGATCTCCCCCCACCTCTCTAAGGGTGCTCTTTCCTCTTTGGAATGTAAGTCCTGGTGAGGGGAGGGAATACATTACTTGTGCTTGTACTCATATTCCCAACGGTGCCTAGCATATAGCAAGCCATATAACTTAATAAATGTTTGTTGACTTATTTATAAAGGACTGAGTGGTGGGCAACAGGCTATCCTCCCAGATAAGGGATTGGCCTTATGATTTCAAATAAAATAAAATTATATCAAATCACATTAAAAAAATAAATATTACTAAAATGATAACAGCAAATCAAATAAAAACAAGCAGAATTGAAAGCTGTAAGAACTATAATCAAGACAAAAAACTAGCTGTGTGACCTTGGGCAAGTCACTTAACCCCAATTGCCCTACCTTCCCCCCTCCAAAAAGCAAAAAAAAAAAAAAAAAAAGAACTATAATTGACGCTATGCCCATTTGTGATAGTCTGAATGATGGAACACACGGCTCGTGTCACAGAGGTGAAGGGTTGAGGGTGAAGAGTGAGGCATACAGCATACATCTCTGTACGCGGCCATTGAGGAAATCTGTTTTGCCTATTTTTTTCCTCAAGGAAGGAGAAGGAAAAAAGGAAAAAAAAATAGATTTCTGTTAGTTTTTTTAAATGGAGAGGCAGAGTTTGCTACCTATGTCTAAATATTGCTTATACTTTTAGATAAAATTACTGAATTATTGGTTTTACTTTGGTATAAGAGACCTCTCATGAAGCAGGAGTAATCTGTAAATGTTTGTAATGAAACAAAGCACATACATAAAAAAGTATAACCTGGGGCATAGTTCCTGTCCCTTCAGGTTCAAATTAGGGCTCAAGAAACTTCAGGTAGAAATCATCAGCATCCACAATTATAGACAGCCTACTGTGTACAGGACTCTGGCCATCCCAATGTGAATGAGACTTATTCCCTGCCCTCAAGAAGCTTGTGATCTCATTTCAGGGTCAGCACACAGAAGGGAAGTACAAAGAAGGCTGGGTACAGTAGGCTGTGCTACCTAATGTAATGAATGCTGCAGAAGCCCAGACAGGGGAGAAATACAGGAAGACTAAGGCAGTCAAGACGGGCCTTGCGGAGAAGGTGGATCCTGAACTGAATCTTGAAGGAAGTCTGACAAAGAAGCCAAAGAAGGAGAAACACAGTAACCCACGGTGTTGAAGGTGCAAATGTGATTGGAAGAACAGTGAAGAGATACAATCAGATGGCTGTATACGGGTACAGCAGGATACAAGGGATAGAAAGGGAGGGTATTGCTACTTTGTAGAGGGCCTCAGCAATTTTCCCTGCTGGAGAAGGTCAGGGCTATCCCCTGAATGTCAAGTGCAGACTTTATCCTATAGGCCAGCGGTGCTCAAACTTTGTGAGCTCAAGTCTCGACACTCTTAAAAATTATGGAGCCCCCCTCGAAGAGCTCTCATTGATGCGGGTTAAATCTCTTTGCATTTGCCATTTTAGAAATTACAACACCTTAGTGTTAATCTGAAAATGGTTTTGACCTTGAAAGGGTCTTGGGAACTCCCAGGGGTCCACACGCCACACTTTAAGAACCCTTGTCACAAGCAGTGGGGAGCCATTGAAAGTTGTTTAGTAGAGAGATGATGTAAAAAGTATGGTTCCCCAGAAATACTGCACAAGGATCAGCTGTGAGTGACTTAGCTGTTCTCAGCAATACAATGATCCAGACAACGCCAGAAGACTCATGATGAAAATGCTGTCGTCTCCCGAGAGGGCGGATGGAGTCTGAATGCAGATAAGCACACCAGTTTTCACTTGGTTTTTTTCGTGCTTGGTGTTTTTTTTTGCTCTGTGTCTTCTTCCACAACATGACTAATATGGAAATGTGTTTTGCACGACTGCACATGTATAACCTATATCAAATTGCTTACTGTCTTAGGGAAGGGGAAGGGGAAAGAGACTTTGGAACTCAAAATTTCAAAAAATGAAGGTTAAAAACTGTTTTTACATGTAATTGTGGAAAAATCAAATGTTATTTTAAAAAGAACTATGGTTCCCCCTCTGATCACTCCCAATGGAAGGGGCAGTGTTTGTATTTATCCAACTTGATATGTTAACTAGGTTTAATAGTCTCCACGGCCAAGTCAATAACTTGTAATGAAGGTGAAAAATGGGGGTGAGCCTTAAGATGGAAATAATGCCTTATCTGTGTGATCCATTATACCCGTCAAGGCACTTCCAAATTCAAGGCACTTCCAAATCCGTTATTTTATCAATACTGCTACTCCTGGGAGAAAGGCAGGATAGGTGTTGCGATCCCCATTTTTGAGATAAGGAAAGGAAGTGAAATAAGTTGCCCAGGGTCACACAATGAATTAATGAGGAGCAGAGTTAAGACTAGAATTCAGGATTCTAGACTCCTACTCCTACATTCTCCCCTATCTATTCCAGATTTCCACATAGAAGACCCAGAGAGAAAAAAGTCCTCTTTACCCTGTAGTTAAGTCTGCTACGTGTTAGCAATTTTCCATTACGTCAAGATTATAAGGGATAGAGTGTTTGACTGGGAGTCAGGAAGAGCTGAGCTCAAGTCCTTCTTCAGCTATGGAACCCTGGGTAGGTCACTTAACCTCTCTCAGTCTCAAGTTCTTCATCTGTAAAGTGGCGATAATAATACTTCACTAAGTTATTGCAAGGATAATGTGAGATAACACATGTGAAGTTCTATGTGAACTATAATAATTGTCACATAATCTACAATGATTACATATTATGTAACACATAATCATTATATTGTTATAAAATTATTATTATCATCACTTCTTCTGCAACCTGTATCCCTTTTCACCCTTTGCCCATCTTCTCTGTACACCAGTTCTAGCCTTCTTTCCCTTCCCCATCTTCTATTACATCTTTGTTTGGTCAGAGCTTCAGCAGTAACAGGGCAGGTCTTTTCCCTTTCCCCAAGGGCATCAGAACACCCTCCACCCTCTCCTGGCTCCTCTCAACCACTATCAAGGCCAGCTGAGATGGGCAGTCACCCAGTGAGTGAAGCCACACCTGAGCTGATGCTCCTCAGCCTCTGTGCAGCCTCTGACACCACTGACCGACCCTTCCTGTTGACTGTACTCTCCTCCCTTAGCCTTTATGGCACTCTTCTACCTATCCGATTCCTCCTCACTGTCATTTGCTGGATCGCACAATGACAGACTTCAGAGGCCACGTAACAGGGCCTGAAGAGGACTCTCCTCCACAACGCATCTGACATGCAGCCTTTGCTGGAAGACCTTTAGCGAGGCTGTTTCTGAGGATGTTCCATACCGGTTTGGACAGCTGTAATGGTTAGGGAGTTTTTCTGTTATGTCAAGTGTAAGAAATATCTCCCTACAACTTCCATTCACTACTCCTACATCTTTTCTGTTCTCAGGAGACAAGCAGAAAAATTCTAATTGTTTTTCTACTTCATAGTTCATCATCGAACAGCCAGGCAGCTAGGTGGTGCTGTGGACAGAGGCCCCTGGTTTGTAGTTAGGAAGCCTTGAGTTCAGATTTGACCTCAGATACTCACTGGTCTGTGATCCTGGGCAGGTCACCTTAATCTTCAGCTTCCCCATCTGTAAAATGGGAAAAATAATTGCACCTACCTCCTAGGGTTGTTGTAAGGATAAGATGCGATCATATTTGTCGAGCACTTTACAAATCATAAATGCTTATTGTTACTATTTTGTTGTTATTGTTGTTTCAGTTGTCTCTGACTACAGTCCCATTTTGGGTTTTCTTGGCAAAGATACTGGGGGTGTTTTGCCATTTCTTTCTCTAGTTTATTTTTGCAGATAAGGAAACTGAGGCAATCACGATTAAGTGATTTGCCCAGGGTCATATAACTGATAAGTGTCTGAGACCTGATTTGAAATTAGGAAGATGAGTCTTCCTGATTCCAAGCCCAGCACTCTGACCATTGTGCCACCCAGCTGCCCCTGAGTGATAATGGGGAAATTGGCTTAGGGTGCTTCCTGTGGAACTGGATTCTTTCTAAAGTGTATTGTGACCAGAGGCTCCTGGTTGATCCCTTGGTCCCTGTGATGGGGGTAAGAGGGAAATGCCTATGCCAAAGAAGTTTGCTGGCCAGGAAGATCTGGCCTCTCTAAGAGTCGTAATGAGTGAGGAGAGGCAGCTTCTGGTCTCTTTTTAGATGGTTCCTTGTTGAGATGTAACTCATTCCAGCTATGCCTTGGACTTCTGGCAAAGGGTGGAGGCTTGGGGGGGGTGTGTGTGGAGATTTCACCCTCCCTCTCTCCTCAGCAGCAGTTTTGGAGGCTCATGCACATTGTAGGCAGAAAAAATATATGCTTGTCAGGGTGAATTTGAGACTAGACTGAAGTCTATCTTCTCTATCTTTATCTATCTCTAGCTTCTTCTTACACTTCATGTTTCTCAAGCACAAGCAGAAATAAAGGTACTGAGAGGCAGATGTTTCTAATATCATAAGCAGCAGCACCTCATAAGTTTGAGAAGCTGGGAGTTCTTGGGTGCTAACTGAAAATACAAGTGACTTTTTTTTTTAATTTTTAAGGAGTGGCTTCTTGGAAGAGTGAGGGGCCCCTGATAAGATCATCTTGGAACCTGAGAAACCCAAGCCATGACTTGGCTGGCCAGAGGTCTTGGACCTTTAGTGTCTGCTCAGACACGGCAATCCAAGGTGAAAATGAGATATTTGTTCAGTGGTCCCAAAGCACCTAGGCTCTTGATAATATCTTTTAAATAAAATTTAGGTATGACTCATGCTTAGGTTTCCCTCTCCCTACCATCCCCAAAGGGACTGACATGATCTCTTCTAGAAAAATTACTCAAGGCTACTGAAAGCATAAGGCAGGGGAAGGGTGGTGAGAAATCACTGCCCTTCCTTACAAGAAACCTAGAATTTTGGCTTAAGTGAACCAGGGTCAATTTTGGGAGAACCTGGTCTTAAGGTGAGGGGATGCAGAATTTTTTTCTCATACTTTATGGCTCATTATGCCCTCACCCCAGATTACTAGAGGGAAGCACAAATAAAACTTAGTCTTAACTTATACCTAGTGTCTCCCCCAAAGGATCACCTCTAGGAAAAATTAATTGATGTACAAAGTAGTAGGTGTTAAGTACAGGAGAGTTATTTCTTTTTTCCACTACTAAAGAAATGCTTAAAAACAGAAAAGACTCATAAGTATGCATTGACAAATACTTAAAACATGAAACAGTAAGCCATTATCCATCATATTCTCTTGAGAGAAAAAGACTCCCAAGAGATTTATGGGACCATTAGACGTATGCCATCCCTGCACCTTAGTCTACGTAGTCTGAGTGAAAATACAAAGTCCGGGGCTTCTGGCCAGTTAGGTTAGGCTGTGACTTGGGCTTCCGGCTTCCAAGATGATTCTTTTGGTGGTTATTCCTGCCTTCAGGAGGTAGCAGTTAAAGGAAGCATTTCCTGCAACCGTTTAGCACCCAGAAACAGATGCAGGACCTGAGGTCCAGTGTCAGGCTCACCTAGGAAAGCTCTGTATTCACTGCCATGCTTTTGCCAAAGTTGCTACTGGAGGAAGGAAGGGGAGAGAAGATCTCTCCAGGACAGCTGATGTTAGCTATCTCCCAACAAAAAGGCCCCTTTGGAAGAGATATAGCAAACTGCCTTTTCTCCCTCTTTAAAGCTCACAACACTGGTTCTTTCCTTTCATTCAGCAATCTTCCCTAGTCACAGGGAGCAAGAGACCAAACAGGAGAGCTTTAGGAAGGGGCCAGAGCACTTCTCATTGTAAGAGGCTGGAGGGCAAGCTCCTGGAGAAATTCTTCCATCTCTGTCCCTCACCCCAAGACATGGGCTCACATCTTCAGGACAGATCAATCCTAGTTGACCACAAAAGGGAAATGAGAAGAACCTGCTCCCAATTAGGCATTTTCCCTGATTGAAGAGGGGGAGGGGAATCTCCCGGGAGATCATAGGCCCTTTAAGAGCAAATTCCTAGTACTTGGGCACCCCCAATTAAACCAAGCTGTAGTCACTTCACATGTTGGAATTAATGTTGGCTTCAACTTGCTAATTGTCTATATTAATGAATTTTGGTTGTTACAAGCAATTCTGAGTTGGGAAGGGGCAATGTTTCCTGATAGAGATGTCTAGGAAGGGATTGAAAGAAACAATAAAATGATAGATTACTTGGGCATTTGATTCGTGCAGCCTTGGTTGTAGGTGGCCTAGTGCATGGCCATTGAGAGAAAACCACAAACTTGGTTCAGGAATATAAGGAAGGAGGAGTTGGAAGGAAGAATCTAGAACTGTTGAGATTAGGAATGTTCTATGACTCTCTGAAGAAAGATGGAGGTCTTAGTGCTTTTTGAGTCATAGTCATGGATATGCTGAAGCCAGCTCTAACAGCCTTAACAAGAGCCAATTGTTAAATTTTCTGCATGAGCATTTACAAATCAAGGCTTGATTTAGTCTTTTATTCACTGTCTAGACTTAAGAAAGTGTAATTAATGCAGATGTAAACTAAGAGTGTGTATGCATACCTAACCCCTCTCTATGCCCCGCCCAAAACCCCATCCCAATTTCCCAGAGAGCCTGGTGGTTAAACATTTGCCAGCACACTGTGTTTTGCTCTATAATTCTTGCTTGAGTTCAGCAGGAGCACAGTAAAAGGCTCACGGAATGAAGTCATCCCCAGATTGGAGGTCTGGCCACTGGAGTCTAATAACAACAACGATAACTGGAATTTCTATTGTGTTTTAAGGTGTGCAAAGTGTTTTATATCCATGATCTCATTTGAGCCTCAGATACTCCTGGCCATGTCTGTTATACTCTGAATTTAGGGCTTGTCTTTGCTGATAGAGAAATATTCAGGACTACAGGATGTCCTCACCGAGGGAAGGACAGTATGGTGACTTAGGGAGTGAGTCATCTGGTAGGACATACTCCAAGATTGTGAGTGTGAATCCTGTCCCTACATTCCCACTCACTGGATCTCAGTTTCCTTGTGTGTAACCTGAGGGGCTAGAAGCAGATGATGGACTTTAAAAATTGATGGTTCTTCCTCTTTCTGTCCCCTGAATCCAATTCTGTCCCCCTCTAGCTTCCTGTTCCTTCCTGGCCCTTCTTCTAGTTCCTCTGAGCTGTTATAATGACTGTAAGTACCCAATATAAAATTTAGGCATTTTAGTAGTACATAGTATGGTTTTAGCTTAGAAGGGATAACAAAAGGAGGAAAAAATAAGAATAATTCTAAATTCTGTAGCACATTGAGTTTACATGGCATTTTCTTCATAAAAACTGTGAGATAAATTATGTAGATATTATCGTTCCCATTTTGCAAATAAAACAAAATTCAGAGAGGTTATAGGACTTTTTCATAATCACACAGCTAGTAGGTGGCAGGGACAGTATTCAAACCACGTGGAAGTTACAAGAAGCAGATTTCAACTCAATATAAGGAGAATGTTCCTAATAATTAGAACAATTCCAAAGTAGAATAGGTTACACTGAGAGATGGTGGTTTCCCCTTCATTGGTGATCTTGAACTTAACCGCTTGTTGTGTTTGTTGTAGAGGAAATTCTTGTTCAGATTGACCCTCCAAAACGGCCTCGGAGGTTTCTTTAAACTCTGACATCATGTGATTCTGTAATTCTTAATGAAGTCTCTGGCTATCACAGCACATTGTTGTCTCATTGAGTTTGTGGTCCACTAGTGCCAGATATTTTTTCTGATGAATTGTTTTTTAACCCATAGTTCCAGCCATCTTATACTTGTGAATTTGATTTTTTGAACTCAAGCATAAAACTACATTTATTCCTATTAAATTTCATCTTATCAGATCTGATCCAATATTTAGCCTCTCAATGTTTTTTGGAGCTGTCCCTCCTGGCCTTGAATCATTGGCAAATCTGATAAGTGCCAAGTTGTTGGATAGCACAGGGCCACCGACATACCTGTGACACTTCACTAGAAATCTGGAGCCACCAGTGATTATTCTTTGGGTCTAGTCATTCAATTAGGTCTGAACTGATGTTTTTTTCTCATTCATACTTCTCTACCCTATTCATAAGAGCAGCATGAGGGCGACTTAGCAAACGCTTTGTCAAAATCCAAGTAAATGATTCCAGAAGAGTCACATACAGAGGGCTTACATTCTTAAGACAAAGTGTACATGTAATGCCTCCATCCTAAGTGGGTCTGCTGATTCCATGAAGGTCTTATGATGCTGCATATGAAAGAGAAGGTCGAGAAAGACTGGCTGAGAGAGAAGGCCTACAGCTCTTAATGTTTCACAGGAGTGCCTGACAAGGAAACACTCTACCCACCTACTGACAGAGGAGACGTACTCAAGGGGGACTTTGGACGTTGAAAATGTATGGGCTGACTTTGCTTTATTTGTTCTATTTGTTTATTTGTTCTAAGGAGAGTAGTTTTCTTTATTTAGAGGGAGGAGAGGATCCCCAGAGATCCCTTTCTAGGAGAAAGGGAAGCTAATTCCAGGGTCTCAACAAAACAAAACAAAACAAAATGTGAAAGAAAAGAGAGCCATTGGAGCAACTGAAAAAAAGGCACAGGAAGTTCAAAAGGAAAAAAGTACAAACAGGATAGCTTTGAAAGCAGCACGCTCATCAGCTGGGGAATGGCTGAACAAGCCGTGGTATCTGATTGTGATGGAACATTACTGGGGCATGAGAAACGATGAGCAGGATGCTCTCAGAAAAACCTGGATTTACATGAACCAGTACAAAGTGAAATGAGCAGAACCAGGAGAACATTGTACACAGTAACAGCAATATCGTATGACGATCAGCCGCAAATGACTGAACTATTCTCAGCAACTCAATGATCTAAGACAATACTAAAGTACTCATGATGAAAAATGGTATCTGCCTCCAGAGGAAGAACTGATGGCACCTAAATACAAATCAGAACATACTATTTTCCTTCCTTCTTTCCTTCCTTTCTTGCTTTCCTTTTTCCTTCTTTCTTTCCACAAAATAACTAATATGGAAATGTGTTACATGATTGTACATGTATAACCTTTATCAGACTGTTTACCTTTCCAGGGAGGGGGGTGGAGGAGGAAGAAAGGATAGAATTTAGAACTCAAAACTTTTAAAAAAGAATGTTAAAAATTCTTTTTACATGTAATTGGGGAAAATATGATTATCAAAAAGAAAGTAACACGTCAAATCTCTTAGAGACTTTTTAAAAAGCAAGTTGTACACAATAAATATTTGGGTTTTCACATGTGGTCTTTGTTCTATTTTGTATATAGAAATCTTCCTTTTTTGCTTAGTCTACTAATCCTGTTGAAAAAAGGAAGTAATGTTATTCTGGCATGACCTATTCTTGATAAAGTCATTCTGGTTCTTTGTCATCACTGTTTCCTTTTCTTGATGTTCATTAACCATCCCTTTATAACATCTTCTATAATTTTTCCAAGAATCAAAATCAAGGTCACTGGCTTATAGTTAATAGGCTTCATTTTTCCCCCCTTTTGAATTACTAGCATCACTCCTGTTCTTCAAGATCTCTCAAAGATCACCAGTAGTGGCTTAGCAGTCACACCCACTAATTGCTTCTGTGCCATCCTGCCCTGAGCATTGTTATCCCCTAAGGCTCTCTCTTGAGCTCGCTTCTCTTCTCTCTCTTTCTTGGTGAGCTCCTCAGTTCCCATGGGTTCAGCTTTATGTAAAGTAATCCATCAGTCAACAAGCATTTATTAAGTCTTTATCATATGCTAGGCATGGTGCTAAGTAATGGGAATACAAAAAAAAAAATCATCCCTCCCTTCAAGTATCTTACATTCCTGAGAAAAAAGTGTATATGCAATACCTCCATCCTAAATGGGTCGGCTGATTCTGTGAAGCCCTTGTGATGCCTCATTGATGTACTGCATACGTGAAAGGGAAGTTCAAGAAAGTCTGGGTGAGAGAGAAGGCCCACACTATTTAGCGGTTAACAATAGTGCCTAGAACCCAGGCTATGCTCTAACACGATCCCTGAGCCCAGACATAGGAAAAGTGCACTTCTCCAGTAAGATCATTTTCTCCTTAGTCAAGTTGAGATTTTTTTCCCTTCACTCTTGAGTATTATGTATTCTATGGTTATGTATTCTATGGTTTACTATAGAATACTATATTATGTATTCTATGGTTATGTATTCTATGGTTTACTATAGACTGCATATTTTCCCCGGTTTCTGTTTTATGGGTTTCTTGGATAAATATGTTTGTTCACCATCCATAATTGGGGTTTTCTGTAATATGCATTTGGGGACATAGAATTGGTCCAGAATGAGAAAAATGGATTCTCTCAGTACTCAATTCAGAGGACAGCCCTAGGGATGAAAATAGTAGAAGACCCTCACCCACGGTATTTTAAGCCAGCCATAGGGAGAGGTGAATAAATACCAAAGAGAAAGATATTATACTTGAACCTGCATTCATTCCTTCTTAAAACAGTATTTTATTTTTTCTAATAAAATATAAAGACAACTTTTAACATTCATTTTTAATAAAATTTTGAGTTCCAAATTTTTTCCCTCCCTTCCTACCTTCCCCCATTGCTAAGATGGTAAGCAATTTGATATAGATTATATAGGTGCAATCATGTAAAACCCATTTCCATATTAGTCATGTTGTGAAAGAAGAAACAGTTTGCAGAACAATTACAGTTGTCAAAAGGAAAAAACCATAAAAAATGAAAATTGTATGCTTCAATCTGCATTCAGACTCCATCAGTTCTTCCTCTGGATATGGATAGTATTTTTCATCATGTGTCTTTTGGAATTGTCTTGGATGATTGTATTTCTGGGAAGAGCTAAGTCAATCATAGTTGATCATTGCACAATGTTTCTGTTACTGTGTACAATGTTCTCCTGATTCTGCTCACTTCGCTCTGTATCAGTTCATGTAAATCTTTCCAGGTTTTTCTGAAATCCTGCATTCATTCCTTGATGCACATGAGCCCAACCTTATAAAAGTAGTAGCAAGAATGAAAGAAAGGAAGTCAGTAGAGGGATTACATGGTCTGCCCTTGTCCTGGTTCCCTCTAGTCCTGGCATTTGACCTCTATTCACAACATGAAAGCCATTTAAGGCTTTAGCCATATGAAGCATGCCAAGCTCCATTAGTTACATAAATAGGTACATTCATTATGCATAGATGGAAGGTAGCCTAAGAAGGGAAACCACTAGAAGCTGGGGGTAGCAAGGAGGGGACACCAAAAAAAGGGTTCCTGCACAAAGTGGTGTTTGAGTTGAGTCTTAAAGGAAGCTAAGGATTCTAAGAAGGGGACCTGAGGGTAATGGGCTACAGCCAGTGCAAAGTCACAGGGATGGGAGATGAAGTATTATGTGAGAAGAACAGTAAGTAAGGCAGTATGGCTGGAGTCCATGGAATGGCGTAATGCACAAAGAAGACTGGAAAGATAAAAAAGGACCAAATTGGGAGGAGCTTTAAAGGCCAAAGAGAAGAATTTGTTCTATAGGTAACAGAGAGCCACTGGAGTTTATTGATTAGATGGGGGGTAAAAGGGTCAGACCTCTGCTTTAGGAAATTTATGTTGGTAGTTGTATGGAAGAGATATTTGAAGCGGGAGTCTTACTCCCAGACCTATATATCTAGCCTTAATCTCTCTCCTCACTTCCAGCCCTGCAAGACCAACTACTTATGGGTCATCTCCACCAAGACATTGTCACCATCTTAACTCAACACATTCAAAGTGAAACTCATTGACGTTTTTCTCGGACCTGATTCTTCCCCAAATTGTCCTGTATCTGTTGAGGGAACCACCTACTCTCCTATTCACTCAGCTCAATAATTTCCACTTTATCCTTGACTTTTCCTTTTCCCCCATTTCCCAAATCTAATTAGTTGCCAAGTCTTATTGGTACTCTTATGATATTTTTCACATCCATCTCCTTTCATCCATGCACCATCCTAGGTCTCGTTCTTGTTACCTCTGACCTAAATTAATTAGACTAATTGATCTCCCTCCAATCTCCCCTTACTCCAATATATCCTTCCCATAGCTGGCAAGACAATCTCCCAAAGATCAGACCCTGTCACTCTCATATTAAAAAAGCTTCAGTGGCTCCCTATTGTATCTCAAATGAATCAAGACTCCCTTAGCTTATTATTCAAGGCCTACAAAATCTGATTCCAACTTACCTTCTTAAACAATTAAATTTATCCTACCTAAAGGTCTACTGGGTCACCTAGGTGGCACAGTGGATAGGGTGCTGGACCTGGAGGCGGGAAAACTAATCTTCCTGAGTTCAAATCTGGTCTTGGACACTTACTAGCTGTGTGACCCTGGGCAAGTCACTTAACCCTCTTTGCCTCCATTTTCTTATCTGTAAAATGAGCTGGAGAAGGAAATGGCAAACTACTCCAGTCTTTTTGCCAAGAAAACCCCGAATGGGTCACAAAGTGTAGGACACGACTGAAAACAACTCAACAGCAACAAAAGCTTTATTCTGATGCCTGTTCAGATTGTGGAGGTGACCTTGGGTTCTCAAAGACTGTGCTTCTCTGTAAATGCTAGTAAGTTCTACCATGAAAAAAGAGCTTTAAGTATGGTCTGCTTTCTGAGGACCAGCCAAGCTAAATATGTATATGTTGATCATCAGTAGGCTGCTGTTATGTGGTAAATTCTTTGACCTTAGCAACCAGTATTTTGGGAGAGCGATATCATACTCCACCTCTTGCTGCTATGTGAGTTAGGCTAAGTTTTCCTTAAAAGGTAATGAAACTCTCCTTGAGACTCGATTGGCTCAGGCATCTAAAAGCTTGGACTGTCTACATTACTTCTTGGTCACTAGACTACAAAACAACCACAGGGTGCTCCAGTGTCTCTGTAAGGTTTGGCTACCAGAACACACCGGGCAACTGAGAGGCAGGAGAGCTTCTTTAGCTGAACTAACTTGTACTTTAAATAGATAATTCTTGCTTAATGTCCTTCCCCTAGTATTGACTAAGCAAGTCTCCTGAAACATTTTAACACCAAGATCTTCTCAGTGATTTTGTATGGCTGTGAACTATGGAACACCACAAGAATTCTTCCACCAAGAATAAAAGTTACAAGTTACTCCAAGACAATGAAGAAACGCATAGTGGGCGTGAAGAGTTTTTAGAGTACTACCAACAAAGAGCTGCGCACCGGACGCAGCCGAGGAGGCAGCATCAGAGAGGCGTGACTAGAAAGGAAGATGGGAAGGTCATATGTTGAGAGCAAGGGATAACAAATGGACTACAGGATGCTTCATGGCATTGCCTTATGGGTATCCTCGTGATGTCAAGGAATTTAGAGAAGGACTCTGGCACACTAAATAGGCCCCTGTAAAGGAGTTATATAGGAGGACAGAAGATGAGAGGCTATGGACGGTTTGGGATCTGCCCCATTGGACAATTACCCTCATTAATGACAGTACAGATGCAACAAAGATTTAAATGTACTTATTCATTCACTCCAAATTACCTCTGTAGGCTTATTCACATTACTTCCCTTCATGCATTTTACATTCCAGCCAAACTGAACTATTAGCCATTCTCCAGTCACTATGACATCTCCAGCCTCTGTTCATTCGCATAAACCGTGCCTTACCTGGAACATCCTCCTTCATCAAACTGCCTCCCAGAGACCTTCTTTCAAGGCTCCCACCAAGTGTTACCTCATCGGAGAAGCCGTCCCCAGGGACTCTCTCTCCTCAGACTACTCTGTGCTGACTCCTCTGCTGACCCGTGGCATCCCATCCAGTAGAATGTGAACTTCTTGAAGACAAGGATCGCGGGGTTTTTGCCTTTTATCCTCATTGCCAAGCACAGCGCCTTGCCCCAGTTAGGGGAGGAATAAACATTTGGTGGACTGAATCCAGTTGCAGATAATGGTTTCTCTGTCTTATCCCTATCCCTTGAGATGAGTCTCTGGCTCATCTGTGCTCTAGAGCAGGAGTCACACAACCACAGAAGGTCAAACTGAAAAGTGGCCTTTGGTCCATCTACCTTGAGGAAGCTGAGATCTGGAGAAGTGACCTGTTCAGAGATCATAGCTACATGGAGAGAAATTCAGAGGCCACCTAGACAGACAGCCCTTTCCATTCTGCAGGGGAGGAACCTGAGGCCCTGAGTGTGGAAAATGTGTTGCCTAAGGTCAGAAACACCCCCTCATCCACCACATCTAACGGTAACTTCAGACTCTCCCCTTCCCCAGGCTCCAGTTTGTGGTCTTCCTGCCCCACACAGACCATGCATGTTACACAGCCAGGCCCTCGGCAGGACTGTGACAGAAGAGAAAAGAGAAAGTGATGGGAACAAACCCCAGCAGAAAGTCTGCTTCTGCATTCACACTTGCCCTTTCTTTTTTTTTTTTTTGGAGGGGCAGTTGGGATTAAGTGACTTGCCCAAAGTCACACAGCTATTAAGTGTGAAGTGACAGAGGCTGGATTTGAACTCAGGTCCTCCTGACTCCAGGGCTGGTGCTCTATTCACTTTGCCACCCAGCTGCCCCCACACTTGCCCTTTCAGCACTCCTCTGCTTCGATGGAGCTCTCTACACCTCTAGATGCCTTCATCTCTCCTTTCCTTCCCTTTATTAAAGCTCTCACAGTATAGGGAAGGAGCTCTTCATGGGGGTTAAAAGACTTGAGTTTTAATCCTAGCTCTGGATCTCAGTTTTCTTATCCATAAAATAGGAAAGTGGGACTAGAAATTTCCATGGTTCTTTTCCTTCCAGGTCTAAATCCTAAAATTAAAGCGTTTAGATGAGGCTGCCAAGAGGCACAATGGATAGAGAACTAGATCTGGAGTCAGGAAGACCTGAGTTCAAATTCAGCATCTGACGCTGACTAGCTGTGTGATCCTGGGCAAGTCACTTAACTCCTGTCTGCTTCAGTTTCCTCATCTGTAAAAATGGAGATAATAATGGATCCTAAGCATCAAAAGAGACAATATTTATGAAGTCCTAGATATCATTATATTTTAATTCATACCAACATAACTAATGACTAGCAGCAGACTGAGAGACTGTCTGGTTCTTTTCAAAAACATCTGCATTTTAACCAAGTAAGTGGCCTACCCAAGATAAAGAGATTAGAGGCAGCTGAAGGGGTGCATGGGACAGAGGGACGGCTTTTTAGTGCAGTTACCCCCTCCACGCAGCAACTTTGCCCGTCACGGTTTTGCCATATTGAGGGCAGGCATAAGGAATTAAGTGGAAATTGGGAGGGAGTTTTGTGGAAGCTGCAGATGACACAGAAAAAGTTTAGAAACTCAGCAATGTACAAAATACATGTATAGCGTCGTATAATACCAGCATATTTAATCTTTTAATACCATAATAACTCAGACTTCTTCTCTAGTGCTGGCAGATTTTCCAGATTGCAGGGGTGCAGTGCCCCTGACCTGCCCCCTCCCCACCACGGGGAAGGGACAGCTGGATTTCTCACATCACACCACCAGGCAGCTATATACTTCTCCTTGTGTAGAAGGCCATGTATCTGCACTGCAAAAGGAGAGGCAGAGCTCAGGGCATTTCCTGGCTGTTTTCAGGGGATACAGAGATGTTATTAATAAGCAGAACATCACCTTATATTCATAAAATGTTTTTCCTCCTAAGATCTCAAAGTATTTTCCAAATATACCATCTTTGCTAAGTCCTCAAAATATCCCTGTAAGGAAGGTGAACGAGGGGCAGGTGCTTTTAATCTGATATTATAGATTGGGATTTGAAGGTAAGAGAATTACATGACTTGCCCAGGGTCACCTGGGTATGTTGAGCCATCTAGGCCTCCTGACCTTCTGTCCAGTGATAGGGAGACCAGGGAAGAGGTCACTTGAGTGAGGCGGCTGTAGGAGAAAGGATTGTGAAAGGCAAGGCCAGTGGGACATGAAGGTTGTTGGGGCAGAAAACAGGGGGAGCTTGCTGCATTTTTTAAAATGGTGCTTATGGTTTCTGATGAATCCCTGTTTCTATCCTCTTTGGTCCTCTTATGGCCCGTATGGCAGGCCAGCCAGCTAGCAGCAGCCTGCAGCACTAAGGCTGATATCTCACAGGCCCATCTGAGGTCAGACTCTTTGCTCATTCTACCTTGTCACGACTGGCTGCACTTGGGGGGCGGGGGTGGGGATGGAGGTGAAACCTGGCGGCTCTCCTGGAGCCCCAAGTCTCCTCTTCCTCTCGCCTCTCATCTTGACTGATCTAGGCTTTCTCCTGGGCCAAACCCTCCTCCCTTGCTTTGAGCTCTCATGCAGAGAAAGGTATCTATCCCACGGGGGCAGTTGGAACGCTCATTAGGAAAGGAGTGATAGATGCATTAGCTGTTAAAAGGGGGTGGCAGGGGAGGAATAGGAGAAAAGCCTGGTATAGAGCGAAGAAAAAAATAAAGGCCTAATGGTTTCAGGACCATTAGGCCCTGATTTCATATGGTGGGTGGTAAGCAGGACTTGAAGAATTAGAGGTGACCCCATACCCTAACATACTATATACATACCCAGAGTTGCATCAAACTCCCCCTATTTCTTTACCCCTGTACCTTTCATTTTGGTTTAGCACTGAAATGGGTAACTTCTGTCATTTCTATGACAAGCCCGTATCCTGGGGCAGCTAGGTGGTGCAGTGCATAGAGCTCTGGGCTTAGAATCAGGAAGACTCATCTTCCTGAGTTCAAATCCAGCCTCAGTTACGCACTAGCTGTGTGACCCTGGGCAAGTCACTTTACCCTGTTTGCTTCAGTTTCCTCATCTGTAAAATGAGCTGGAGAAGGACACGGGAAACCAGTACCTTGGCCAAGAAAACCTCTGGGGTCATGAGAGTCAGACGTGATTGAAGTGACTAAAGCACAGCCTGAATCGTTCTCTACCTTCCATGCTCCAGTCGGCCTCTCTAGATTCCGAGGTGGCAGGGAGAAGCAGCAGGAAGGGGACATAAAAAGGGAAGAGCTACTTGGGAGAGGGATGGGTCTAGTGCCAGGTACCAGGCTGAGTGCATCGCCAAAATACACCCTCTGGTCACATCAGGAGAGTCACTCCTGTTCTGTGCACATGATTCTCAGGTCCGTTTATCCAGCCCTAGCTCTCTCCTGACTTCTAGTCTCTATCAGGCAGCTAGATGCTCGCAGTGGATCTGCAAACCCTGAGCGTGGAGTCAGCAAGACCTGAGTTCAAATCCAGCCTCGGACACTCACCAGCTGCATGACCTTGGATAACTCACCTAACCTCTGTTCGCCTCAGTTTCCTCATCTGTAAAACAGGATTAAAATGGCACCTTCCTCCTAGGGCTGCTGTGAGAACCAGATGAGATCATGTTCACGGAGAGCGCGGCACGGCGCCTGGCCCGCCACGGGCTTCACAAACGCCTGTTTTCGCGCTCCCTTCTCAGCATACGTGTCGATTCCTCTCAGAAGGCAAACTCCTCAAGGCAAGAGCCCATTTCACTTCTGGCCTGGCCCTGACCCACGCGAAGCACTCCGTGAAGCCCCACTGGATCCAAGTGGGTTTGCGGAAAGGGCCTTGGCCCCGGGAGCTGGTTCTAGCCCTGTCACACGCTCGGGGCTTTGCGTCCTCCTCCGCGAGAGGAAGGAGTCCAACCTCGGATGCTCTCCGAGCTCTAGAGAGAGCTGGTGGCTTGGTCCTCACGCGTCTGCAGGGCCAAGCCAAGCCCGGTGCCAGCACTAACTCCAACGGGAAGGATATGAGCTTCGAGTCGTATCAATGGCAAAAGCCAAATCCTCTTTTGCGGGTCACTGACAGCTGAAGGGAGCCAAGAGGCTGTCTTCTAGCCTCACCTCACTTTCTCTGCTTAATCTCAAAAGGAAATGCCACTGGCGGAGCCAAAAAAAGGGCCTGCCCTTAGGGGATTTAAACAGGTGAGCCTTCAGGTCCGGCGGTTCTGGCAGGCCCTGGCAGTCAGGGCAGCTCTAACTCTGGGCAAAAGAAAGAGGTTTCCCCTCTATTGCCTCTCCCGTTGGCCATGTGTCCAGGCAGCAGAAGCACTTGCCCGGAGGGAGATACCCTCTTGCTGGTAAATGTTTAACAACCAGCTCTCTGAAAAAAAGTACACGCGACACATTTCAGTTTAACCTGCGTCATTCATTCTCCATTACTGTCTTAAGTCTGAAGAACCAACAAAGCAAAAACTCAAGCCCCAGTTTGTAAGGTTTGCCTTCTGAGGGATAAATACACACACTGACAATTTAACAATCAGTTCTCCCAAACCAGTATGAACTGGCTTTAGCGTACCCCTGACAGATACCCCATCCAACTGTTGAAAAGTCAGTTTTAAGTAGAGTCGAAGCAACAGAGACACCCAGTCCAGCTAGATACAAATGCAGACGCAAAGAAGAGAGCCAACTAAAGACTCAGGAGAGCCATGTGGAGTCATGAACTGATCCAACCATCCTGGAGAGCAATTTGGAACTATGCCCAAAGGGCAATCAAGCTGAATCCCCTTTGATCCAGCAATACCACTACTAGGGCTGTATCCCAAAGAGATCGTTAAAAATGGGAAAGGACCCACATGTACAAAAATATTTATAGTAGCTGTTTTTGTGGTAGCAAAAAGTTGGAAAAAAAGAATGCCCATCAATTGGGGAATGTCTGAACAAGTTGTGGTATATGAATGGAATGGAATACTATAGTGTTATAAGAAATGACGAGCAGGTAAGTTTCAGGAAAACATGAAAAGACTTACATGAACTGATGCAAAGTGAAGTGAGTATACAGTTACAGCAACATTGTTTGATAATCAATTATGAATAACTTAGCTCTTCTTAGCACTAAAATGATCAAGACAGTTCCAAAGGACTTGTGATGGAAAATGATATCCATCTCCAGAGAAAGAACTAATGGAAACCGAATGCAGATCAAAGCATTGATCTGTTTTCACTTTAATTTTTTTCACAGTTTTTTCCTTTTGGTCTGTTTCTTCTTTCACATCATGACTAATAAGGAAATACGTTTTATATGACTGCACATATATAACCTGTATCAACCTATATTACTTACTGTTTTAAAGAGGGAAGTGGGGAGGGAGGGATGGAGAAAAATTTCGAAATCAAATTTTTTTTAAATGAATGTTAAAAATTGTCTTTACACATAATTGCAAAAAAAGAAAACACTGAGAGAGACAGTGTGTGTGTGTGTGTGTGTGTGTGTGTGTGTGTGTGCTATGACAATTAAGAGTTGCAGAGAGAGCTCCATGAAGAGAGATAGGACTTTGACGACCTATGGTTTCACTTGGTAATTTGCCTTAGCCGGATGTGCTCCCTCCTGGATATAACCTCACTATCCTTCTATTTTTAAGTTTTGTGACTATTTTCCTGATGTATTAGTTTGTCAGGTGTAAGTTGCAGGTGGAGGGATATTTTGTAACTACTGTTCCTACTATGCCATCTTAGTAAGTTAAATGCCTTTACTTTGAGCCAATTGTGTCTACTGGCTGACTATTAAGAGAAAACACATCAGTGGGAGCTCATGGCTAGATGAATATATGTAAGGAGCACAGATCCACAGTTTACCCTAGAATCTGTAGGAGTAACAGCCACCCTCTGGGGACCCAACCCATCACTATGAGTGTGAATTGAGCGCTCTGTGGGGACTGCTACATATTTCCATGATTGGGGGGTGGGGGGTAAAGGTAATTTATAAACCCAAGTCTGTCTGTTTCTGGCCTCTCTTTTACACACACACACACACACACACACACACACACACACACACACACACACACACACCTGACTTACCATCTGGTTAAATACCAAACAATGATCAAACCAGTTAGAGAAAATTCAGGTGAATGAATCATATTAAGAGCATCAATCTCTGCCCCAGACCTAGGTGTGTCCAAGCAATGGACAAAGAAAAACAAGTCAAGCATTTTACAAATGAATAAAACTATTAAGAGAAGAAAACATACAGTTTGAGGCAGGCTCAATATATCCCTTCTCTCCCGTCTTTAAAGGGCAAATAGCAACAGTTCCTGACTGGGGTTAGGGCAGCACATATGTGAATATTGTGTATATGTGTATATTCTAACAAGAAGCCTTCTTACACTTCCTCCTCCCATCTGCAAATAGTCAGGGATCGAGCTTTATTCATGGGGAAAGGGTGGATTCCTGTTTACTTAAGTCCCTGCACTAAATTCAACACATAGGAGAATTTATAAGAGGTGGTGGGAACTCATAAGGAATGTCTGCTTTAAGAAAATGTCTAAACTGGGCTTGTCTTTTTTTTCCCTCCAAGTCCTAAATATCTTTTAAAATATCAAACAGTAACAATACAACTTTGTTTTTCGTGGTCTCTTTCATACCGAGACCAGATCTCTGAAATCTATTACAAGCAAAGCATCATCATGAAGGTTAAATGATCCCAGAAGGGTGGCTGAGGGGGAGAGGGTGCAGTGAGGGCAGTGACACTGAAGGAAATAAGTTGATGGAAAAGGAAGAAAAAGGAAGAATAAAAATCACACAAAACTTTAGCTAGGATTGGAAATGGGTGAGTCCTGGAGGCAAGAATCCTCTCAGGGAGACTTAGCACCTCCCTATTGCTTCTAGGTTAAAAACAAACCCCTGTTTCAGACCCTTTAAGCCAGCTCAACCGTCACTTTCCAGACTGATTGCTGTACATTACTCCCCTTCACACATCTGACATTCCAGTCAGACCAGAGTCCTCGAACAATGTTCCTTGAACGTGATATTCCATCTTGTCATTTCCCACCTCAGTGCCTTTGTGTAGGATCTTCCCCAAAGCCAGCAATGCTTTTCTCCTTCTCCTCAGCCCAATGAATTCTTAGCTTCATTCAAAGCCAGATAAGGTCTGTGGTCTTTCCTGATCCCTGCTGCACCTGAGCCCAGTCGTCAGTGCTCTCCGGCCAAAGCTTGGTTTGTATTTGCTACTATGTATTTTGAATCTGCTTTGCCATATGTGTAGTTTTCCCCTCCCAGAAGAATGCAAACCCCTGGAAGGCAGGGAGTATTTTGTTTTTATGCCTGTATCTCCAGAGCCTAGCATGGGACCTAGCCTTCAATAACAGTCCTTGAACTGAAAGCCTTTCCTGGCTACAGAAATTGTAGATGTAAGGCTGGTGTGACCAGAAGAGTAAAGAAGACAGTGTGTCCCCCTGGAAAAGCTACACAAAGGAAGAGCTCATTTTTTTTAAGAGATGAAGAAATCAAAGTTCACCGAGGTTAAGAAGCTTGCTCTTAGTAATTCAGCCAGCCTGAGATTCAAACACAGATCTTCTGACTCCACATTCACTCCTTTTTCCACTCTGCTCCCTCTCCATCTGGGCTGGAGGAAGATTTGGGGAACAGTAAAAATGCCTTTGAACCAGATCATAATTCCTTTCAAAGAAAGCCCCTGGGAAGTGGGAATTCATTCATTCATTCATCTATACAATAAACGTCTGAATATTTACTCTATGCCAGGTGTTAGGGAAACAGACAAAAATGGTGCCATCTTTGCTCTCAAGGACCTTACATTGGGGAAAACAGCACACACGTCTGGCCTACAGCAGCAAGTAAATACTAAGTACATATGTGTATGTGTATGCATATGTGTGTACATGCAAATATGTGTGTGCATGTGTGTACGTGGGAATATGTATGCGCATATGTGTGTACATGTGAGTGTGCGTGCATATGCATGTGTACATGCGAATATGTGTGTGCATGTGCGCATGTACCTGTGAATGTGTGTGCGTGCATACATGTGAATGTGTGTGCATGTGCATGTGTACATGTGAAGTGCATTGTGTACATGTGAATGTGTGTGCATGTGCGTGTGTACATGTGAATGTGCATTGTGTACATGTGAATCTGTGTGCATGTGCATGTATACATGTGAATGTGTGTGCATGTGAATATGTGTGTACATGTAAATATATGTGTGTATGTACTACATGCATGTGTAGTATTTATTTTCTCAGTATGTATCATTTGATGGGCCTGTGTATACATGGATAGACTGTATATTAAATTCTTAGTTTCTGGCTATGGAAACAAAGCCTCTACTCCGCTTATCTAGCAGACATCAAGGTGATCATCATCTCTGGCTCTCTGTCCAGACAGGGCAGCCCAGTGGTTTCCTTGGGTTTCCTTGGGCCCCTGAAGCTCATCTGCCTCCGGCCTATGTCAAGAGCTTATCTGTTCCCAGTTCGAGGCAGAAAGAAGAGCACCCTGGGCAGGGATTGTCTGGAATTGGAAGAGGCAAAGGGCTGAGGGCTTGGCTCTGCTACCAACTACTTATGTGTGTGTGTAATCTTAGGAAAACTACTTCCTTTGGAGGCTGCGTTCAGCCAACTGTTCTCAGACTTTCTGCTTTCAGTACGCCTTTATACTCTTAAAAATGACTGAGGAATCCCCAAAGGGCTGTTGTTTATGTGGCTGTATCTGTGGGTATTTACCATATTAGTCAGTAAGTCAATCAGTAAACAGTGATCAAATGCCTGCTATGTGTCAGATATTGTGCTAAGCCCTGAGGGTACAAAAAAGGCCCAAGATGGTCCCTGTCTTCAGGGAGCTCACAATCTAACTGAGGGGGGAAAAGGCAAGCAACTATGCAGAAATAGCTATATATAGAATGAATGGCATGTGACCAACAGAGGAAAGGCACAACCATTAAGGGGGATCAGAAAAGATCCTGAAATTAAAGTGTCTTACTATTATTATAAAAATAGTTTTGGCCACATGAAACACCCTTCCCTCAACCCCCAAAGGGTCTCAGGGACTCCCAGGAGTCCCCAGACTTTACTTTGAGAATAACTAGATTAAATTATCTCTAAGGTCTCTTTCAACTCTGACCCAGATTCTAGTCTAGAGAAAAGACAGGGTAGGGAGATCAAAGACGTTTTCAAGTATTCGAAGGGATGTCTAATGGTAGGGAGATTAGACCTATTCGGTTTGATTCCAGCAATCAGTTATCCACATGTAGAATGGGTTGCCTTAGGGGTAGGTACTGGAGATCTATGGATCCTTCTCAGGTATATTGTAGAGAGGATTTAAAGAAAAAGAGACAGATTTTTATTCAGTGGTCACTGCTGTCTCTTCCAGCTCTGAAGTTCTATGATTCTATGGTCCTCATTGACTCAGGTATAAGAAGAGAATACCCAAAAAGCACATGGCAAGAAAAAACTTGAGTTGTCTATAATTCCATCCACTTTTGCTGGGATGTGCTGAACTCAAAACATTCCACAATGCTGTTCTAGCCTTCTCTTGAACATCCCTTTCGTAGTCATATTTGAGGTTTTTCCAATTACGTGTAAAGAAAGTTTTCAGCATTTACTTTTATAAGATTTTGAGTTCCAAACATTTGTTCTCCCTTCCTCCTTTCCCTCTCCCCTCCCCAAGACAGCAGCAATCTGATATAGGTTACACATGTACAATCTATTAAACACATTTCCACATTAGTCATGTTGTGAAAGAAGAGTCAGAACAAAAGGGAAAAACAAAAAGAGAAAGAAAGAGCAAAAAAGGTGAAAATAGCCTGCTTCGATCGGCATTCAGTCTCCATACTCGTTTCTCTGCATGTGGATGTTTTCCATCGGGAGTCTTTTTCTTGAACATTTTTAAAGAAATACCCAAACCTCTCCCTACTAATGCATTGCAACCTTTCATGAGTAATACAGTCGGGAAGTTCCTTCTGATATCAAACGGAAGTCCCTCTACTTTAATTATAATTTATTCTCTCTTCTTTTGCCCTTGGTGGGAAGAGATAACACTTTTAGACAAGATCCTTTCATCAACTTGATGGCTGCCGTTAAGTATAGAATGCCCCCTCATCTCCCTTCTCTCCCTAGAGTCATTTAGGGGATGCTTCCTGGAAGGGCTGGGTGAGGTCAGTGGTCCTTGTGCCACTGGGGAGCATTTGGTGAAGATGAGAGATCTTTGGAAGGAAAGCAGCCAGCTGGGACCTGTGAATCAGGGCAAGGGTGGGGTGGGCTTGAGGGGAAGCTGAGAGAAGAAAGAAGAGTGATGTACTTCTGGGTTGGGGTGGGTGGGAGAGGGGGGGATGTGGCTGAAATTTGCAGTTAGCTGTTAAAAGGAGCTATTTGAGGGACACAGGGGCAAGAGCCATATAGGAATACTTCCCTAGACCTGGCCAGCCCAACAATTGCCAATTAGCAGAGGCACATTTTCCTGAGTGGAAGGGAGTTTGCTGGGGAGGGAAGAAATGAGGAATACAGAGAAAGCTCCTGATGATCACAGCAGTGCAATCAGGCAGTTCATCTGCCCTGCTCCCCATCCTCTGGTTGGCTCTCTGTTTCCTTGCCCATTCACTATAGTGCTAGAATGTTCAAGTGTGTGTGACCTTGGGCCCCACCCCTACCAGTGACCTTTATGCCTCAGCTCAGCTCTGCTCTGTGATGCCAGGGGGGCAGAAGAGGAAAGTGGGGAGTGGGGCAGAATTTGAGGTGGGGAAGAAAGACTGAGGAGGGGGAGAAGGGCTCAGAGAGAAGCATGGCCTGACTGTCTTCCATCCTGAAGGGGTGTTGACAGCCTATGGGGCCAAACTTAGCTTTGATTATGCCCTAGTTCTACCAGAATAGAATTTGTATGACCTTGGCTATGTCACTTACTCTCTGTCTCAGTTTCCTTATTAGTAAAATGAAGGAATTGGACCAGATGATCTTCAACATGCATTGCCGCTCTAAAATCATGTAATAGATTTGTGATTTTTCCCCAACTCACCAAGTTCTGAGCAGATCCCCAAGTAGGATCCTCTTCCCTAAACCAGTGAGATCAAACTCAAATAGAGATGGGGGCCACTTAACTATACTTAAGTATCTTTGCGGGCCACATATCGACTCAGAAAACCACATATTGACATTATCTATATTTCATTTTAATTTATTGTCGCATTTTATTCAGGTTCCTTCTTGGAGTGTAGTGTAGTGTAGCACAAAGCCCCCCGGTGATGTTTAACACTTTTGCTCTAAATCACCAGCTGTGATCAAGTGGAAGGTGCTTCCTGGAGTCCTTAACCTATTCATCTCTTCAATTCTCAGTTAAAGAGCTTGAGCAGAATTTCAGAGGATGTGGAACTCCAACAAATCTGCTAGTGTTTCTCAACCTGTGGGTCGCGACCCCTTTGGGGGTCGAATGACCCTTTCACAGGGGTCACAGAGGTCACCTAAGACCATCTGAAAACACATATTTACGATGGTCTTAGGAACCGAGACACTGCTCCTCTATCCATCTCCAGGCAGATCCGCCCACATGCAGCTACACTCACATACAAGTATTAAAGGGTCATGGCATTAGGAAGGTTGAGAACCACTGTGCTAGAACATAGATGAGGGACAGAGAGGGAGTTTGTTAAGGGCTAGGACCTGGCTAGATTGGAATTCACCTCTGGCTTGGGATAGACCCCTCCACTAGACAGAATGATGGTGATTGTTGAGAATCAAGCCCTATATATCACTTTTGGTTTTGTGTAATGTCCTTTTGTCTTTTGTCTAGTGACAGGGACAAGGCCTTCTAGGGCCCCCAGCAGTTAGATGAGACTAGATTTCCAGCAAGCACGGTGACGTGAAAGGTGCTGAGTAAACCTTTGAGAAACAATCAGCCACCCTTTACTAAGTACCTACTGTGTGCTGGGCATTGTGCAGAGTGAAGATGAAAAAGAGTTCCAGGTGAAATGTCAGTGGAACCAAAGATAAATACTAATAAGCTCCTCCATGTGTTCTAGGACAGAACAAGAAGATTCGGATTGTCTGGTAGGGGAATGCGCCTAGGGGACCAAAAGTGGGGGTGGAGGCACCCACTACACTGCAATTGAAATGAGCAGAAGGATCTTAGAAACTAGACTGTGTAAGTCATAGCAAGGAACAAAGAATCACCAACGGATGATGACAGAAAGGGGTCCAGGAGCTGAGGGGCTCTGGCAGCCCACAACCCAGCATCCTCCCAAAGTCCTCAAGCCAATACAATCTCTGGCAGAAGGAACCTGAAACCAGCATGATCTTGGGTCGGGGCCTCTCCTAGGGGATAAGCAGAGGATCTGAGTGAGGTTCTCAGCATACCTCAGAGTCCTCCAAGAGGCCATCTACCTCTGCTATCTGCTTGAGCCTTTTAGGGACACACCTGGAACAAAGCCACTTCCAGTAGATGACAGTGCAAGGAGAGGAGACCATGGCAAGGTCGGTGCCCACATGGGTCCATCTGTAGACAGAAGCAGAAGAGGCCAGGGACTGAGGATGAAGACAAGGCCTAGTCTGTGGCTATATTACCTGTCTCAGGCCAGGTTTACAGAACAAGGTAGGGAAGTAGACCAGGACTCAGCTACCCCATCTAGACCTTTGGGAAGGCTGCAATAGCATCTAGAATCCAGTAGCGATAGAACCTAGACTTATCCACCCTATTCAGGTCAAAGGAAAAATGCCTCAAGGAACCATAGTAAGGATCACACAATACTATGCTGAAACTATTATAAAGGAAATCTTGGAACATACAAAAAGACAAAAGAAATAGACTTGTAACTACAATAACTTATCCTGAAAAACTAAGTATAATCCTACAGGGAAAAGATGGATTTTAATAGAGTGGAGGACTCTCTAGCATTCTTGCAGAGAAAACCAGAGCTGGTGAAATTTTTTTTTTTTTTGCTTTTTGGAGGGGGGAAGGTAGGGCGATTGGGGTTAAATGACTTGTTCAAGGTCACACAGCTAGTTTTTTGTGTTAAGTGTCTGAGGTCAAATTTGAACTCAGGTTCTCCTGACTCCAGGCCCAGTGCTCTATTTATTGTGCCACCTAGCCACCCAAGAGAATTTCTGAAATATATATAGGAGTTCTGGTTAAAGATGGAAGCATAAAGGATGTGGAAAAGCCTGGATTTCCTATATATACTTCAGCAATGACCTAAAAAGGGTACCAAATCAATGAATGATCAGGGAATCCTACAGGGGTCAGGATCAGCTTTGAAGGTGTCCTAGATTCAGTCCTACTGTACTCTTGGATGGGGTGGTATTCAGATAAACAGAACAAGATATAGAGAATGTAAATAAGCCAATCTCAGAAAAAGAAATTGAATAATCTAAGAATAAGATGGATTTACAAGTGAATTCTATCCAACATTAAAAGAACAATTAAGTCCAATATTATATAAACTGTATGCAAAAATAGAAAAAGAAGGGATTCAATCAAATTCTTAAGATACAAATATAGTCTTGGTACCTAAACAAAGAAGAGACAAAGCAGGAAAAAAGAAAATTACAGACTTAAGATCACATGATTATATGAATAGTTTCAAGAAAAGCTTTTTGACAAAATGCAACATTGATTTATATTTCAAAAACAACACTAAAACCTTAGGAAAATGCAACTTTCTTTACTATAATAAATAGCATCTATGGAAAACTAAGAACTAACATTATTTATAGTCTATAAAATTAATCAGATGATGTATATACACATATACATAATGTATATAGATTATCCATTTTATTTCCTTATGATCCTCTTTATCCCTTGTTTGGTCAAAAACGTAGGCGTAAAATGGATCTCTATCTATCCTTTTTTTAAACTTGCTTAGACTTTTAAAGTCATATAGCCATTTAGAATAGGTGCTTATATGTAATATATGTATATACACGCATACATACATACGTACATCAGAAACATGAGAGGCCTTTCCAGTAAGATCAGGGGTAAAACAAGGATGCCTATTACCACCACTATGATTTGATATAGTTCTACAAATGCTAGCTATAGGAATAAAATAAGAAAAAAGATATAGAGAGAATAAGCACGGCAAAATTATTTACTTAGGGATTCCTAGAGATTAAAAATTAAAACAACAATTTCAACAAAGTAGCAAGATATAACATAAACCCAAACCACTAGGCTTTTTTTTTTTTTAACAAAAGCCAGGTAGGAACAAACAGAAAGATAAATTACATTAAAAATAACTACAGAATATAAACTATCTGAGAGTCCACTTGCCAAGATGTCCATAGTAATTGTAAGACTAGAACTACAAAATGGTTCTTATAGAAAAATAGACCTAAAAATTGGAAAGAAATGTATTTCTCATGGCTGCATCATGCCAATAGAACAAAAATGACAGTACCCTTACTTATTCAGTGCCACATCAATCAAACTACCAAATGATTACTTTATAAGCCTGGAAGAACTAATAACAAAATGCATCTGAAGGAACAAAAGGTCAAGAATTTCAAAAGAAAAAAAATGTGAAGGAGGAGAACTTAGAAGTGCCAGATCTCAGTCTGTACTACAAAGCAGTCATCATTAAAACTATTTGGTTCAGGGTAAAAATAGAAGAGATAGAAGAGATCAGTGGGACAGATTAAGAAAATACAAAACCAAATGAACATAATTGCAAAGACATTAGACAAAAACTACCCAGAAAACTGAAAAGTTGTCTAGCCGAAATTCGATTTAGACCAACATCTCACATTATAAGTTCCAAATGGACATATGACTTAAAGAATATAAGCAAAGTAAAAGAGCCTGGAAAAGAGCTGCCTTTCATAGCTCTTGGTAGGGTAAGATTCTTGACCCAAAAAAAGAATAGGAACACATGGACACTTTAATAAATGTCACATAATAGATAAATAAATGGACAATTTTGACAACAAAATTTAAAAGCTTTTGCACACACAAAAAGATTGATGCATCTAAGATGAGAAGGTAATAGTTAACAGGGGAAAAAGTCTTTGTAACAAGTTTTTCTCTGATGAAAATCTGATATCCAAGCTATATAGGGAGGGATTCAAAATTCAAAGGAAAAGAGTGATTCTCCAACAGATAAGTGGTCAAAGGATATGAAAAGGAAGTCTCAAAAGAAGAAAAATATCCTATCAACAAACATATGAAAAGTGCTTCCAATCATTAATTATAAGAGAAATATAAATTAAAACAACTCTGGGCTTCTCTGTCACACCATCTTGGCAATGATGTTAAAAAACAAAAATGTAAAGTGTTTGAGGGGATGTGGAAGGACAGACACTAATTTACTCATTAGTGGAACTGTGAATTAGTTCAGTCATTCTAGAAAACAATGTGGAACTTACCCATTAGAATGCAAGCTCTATTCAAGTAGAGACTGTTTCTTTCATCGTGTGTGTGTGTGTGTGTGTGCACGTTTATATAGAGAGATATGTATATGGATATATGTGTGTGTGTATATATGTGTATATGTGTATAGATATAGATATGGATATGGACAATATATGGATTGGCTGTGCATGGCTATGCTAACTCGTTACAAGGAAGGGTTTTTTGAGGGTACGAGTATAAAATCTAGGGGCAGAGAGAAGGGAATGATAACAGAATGGTAAAGATGGAGAAGAAATGAAGAATCATAAGCATAGTAAACTTCAGCTACTGAGGGTTAATCATAAAGGAGGGATTAAAAGATAAGAAAGAAAATATAAGAACTAGTGATTGGGATTTAGAATGGTTAAAGAAAAGGAAAGAGGGAAAGGATGGAGTCATTAAAATGATAGATTATAAGTGTTGCTCCCTTCCCTCTTTCTCAAGCCTTTTTCTTTAAAAGGAAGGTAGAGGAAAAGAGAGAAGATGCTATAATAGGATATGAAATCTCATTAACAACTATAATCATGAATGCAAAGAAGACAAACTCACCCATAAAAGAGGACGGTACAGTAGAACGGACTAGAAAGAAGACTGCTACCATATGTCACTCACAAGAAACACCGTTCAAATATAAAGATTCACAACGATTGAAGATGACCTGAACAAGATTTATTATGCTTCAGGTGAATGCAAAGAAGTAGGGGTGGTGATTGTGATCTCAGACAAGGCAATAGTAAAAGCAAACATGGTTAAAAGAGACAAAAAAGGAAAAATATTCTAGATCATGGGATCATATCAGCCTAATATACATGCGCCAAATGGCATAGCATCTAAGTACTTAAAGGAAACATTAATTTAACTACAAGGAGAAAATAAACAATAAAACGATGGTGGTATTTCAATACGCCCTTTTCAGACTTAAGTCTAGCAAAAAAAAGAAGTTAAAGAAGAAGTTAAAGAAAGAAGTTAAAGACCTTAATAGAATTTTATAAAAGTTAGATATGATATACTTCTGGTGATTGCTGACCAGGAACCAAAAAGAGTATACACAGATTTCAGCTTTGCATTTTACCATTATCAGAATTGAGCATATGTTAGAACATAAAAAACACATAAAATGCAGAAACGTAATACATTCTTTACTAACCACCACACAATGAAAATTATGATGAACAGAGGCATTTAAAGAAAAAGTTCAAACTTAAAATCTAAATAATATAATCCTGAAGAACATACAAGTCAAAGAACAAATCCCAGAAACTACAGATAATCTTATCATATAAAATGCCAACAGTGAGACAAGATACCAAAATTTTGGAGATTCAGCTTCCTACTCTTAGTAACTGCTACCTCCAAATATTTTCATCAACAGAAAGAGAAAGTACAGATCAATCAATTGGATATGCAACTAAAAAAATCTACATAAGCAGCAAATCAAAAATCCCAACTAAACACAAAAATAGAAATTCTGAAATATCAAAGAAGAGATAGATTCAATTGAGATTTTAAAAAAAAACCCACTGATTTGTTACCAAAAAAACACCCTAGGAATTTTTTTTTTGAACTAATAAAACTGACAAACTTATCAAGTTATATTAAAAAGAGGAAAATCAAAATTCAAAAAAACAAAAAAATGAAAATGAGAATTCATAACAAATGAAAAAGAAATAATAATAAGAGAAACAGTTAAAAAAAAACCATTTATTGGTGGAATCTGTGAGGAGGTACTTTTGCATGGCCATTTGGGTCACAGTTTATCTCCACTGGGCTCCTTCCTGTGGTGTCACACCAAAACCGTTGTTTATCCATTAATACTTCATTCTTTGGATTACAAATGCAATCCTTCAGATACAGAACAGCAGTTGATGAAAGTT
This sequence comes from Pseudochirops corinnae, assembly GCA_028646515.1. NCBI lineage: Eukaryota > Metazoa > Chordata > Mammalia > Diprotodontia > Pseudocheiridae > Pseudochirops > Pseudochirops corinnae. The sequence goes on from JAQQSV010000460.1 coordinate 109,725, forward strand.
TTTGTGAAATTTGAAAATTAACTGTAGGGATGTGTAATGTGAGAAAAACGATGTGTTAAATTTTAATAAGAAATCAAGATTTTACAAGTTTTTTAAAAAATTAACTTTTTAAAATGTCTTTTGCAAATGTGTAGCATTTTTGCTTCTGAAGTTATTAAAGCTTAAAACTGCACTAAGAAAAAGAAAACCATTTTGCCAATTACCTGAAAATAAAACTAGTAATGTCAAGGAAATTGGAAAATATTTATAAAACACATACATAATACCCAGATCAACAGAACGAGAAACAGAGATTTTAAATAACTCAAATTCAGAAAAAGAAATTGAACAAACCGTAGATAAAAGAAAAAAGATCTAGGCCCAGATTAACAATTCGTTTGTAAATCTAACATTCAAAGAAAATTTACTTTGACATTAACAAAATTTACTTGCAAAAACCAAGAAAGAAAATATCCTACCAAACTCCTTCTATGACATGAATATGGTCCTTAAACTCAAATCAGAGATAGACAAAGGATATCTAGAAAATTACAGTCTAGTATCTCTAATGCATATTGGTGCAATATATTGAATTAAATATTAGCAAAGAAGCTATAGAAACATATTAAAAAGATGACAAACTATCCAACTTAGGCTTACATCTGGAATTCAGGATTAATTCGACATTATGAAAACTATAAACATAATGGACAAAGAATAACACAAACAATAAAAATCAGAAGACATCAATTAACGCAGAAAAGGATTTTGACAAAATACAACCCTTTATGTTAAAAACACTAAATAGCATAGGAATAAACAGGATCTCTCGTGAACAGCACCTATCCAAAACCAAGAGCTATCACTATAATGGAGAAACACCAGATGCTTTTGAGAAAGATCGGGGGTGCAACAAAAATATATATAGCCATTACTATGATTTGATACTGTTCTAGAAATTTTAGCTATTGTAATAAAATAAGAAAAAGAAATTGAAGGAAAAATGTAGGCAAAAAAGAAATGAAAAAATAATTTTCAGGTGATGATTTATTTGGAGGATCTTATAGAGTCAAATGAAAAATTAATTGGAATAGTAATTTCAGTAAAGTAGAAAGACATAAAATAAATCCACAAAAAGATTATTAGAGGGACAGCTAGGTGGCGCAGTGGATAGAGCACCCGCCCTGAAGTCAGGAGGACCTGAATTCAAATGTGACCTCAGACACTTAACACTTACTAGCCCTGTGACCTTGGCCAAGTCGCTTAACCCCAATTGCCCTCAAAAAAAAAAATAGAAAGCTATCGATTGCTCACTCTCATGGTCTGTGTTAATATAATACGAATAAAAATACTGCCAGAAATAATTTATCAATTTAGTGCCACCAAACTACCAAGGGGTCACTTTACAGAACTAAGAAAATCATAATAATGAGGTTCATCTGGAAGAACAAAATGTCAAGAATTTCAAGAGAAATGATAAAAATAAGCAGGAATGAGGGGCCTAGATAGTATCAGATCTCAAGCTCTACTAAAAAGTAGTAATCATCAAAAACTGATACCGATTTAAAACAAACCCAGGGAAAGGCTGATCAGTGACGTAAACAAGACTCAAAAGCAATCACACATAACAGCATGGTGCTCGAAACCCTCAAGGGCCCCAACTATTGAGCTAAAAACTCCTTATTCAGCAAAGCTTCTGGGAACACTTGAGAATAGTTTTATAGAAATCAGGTTCATACCCACATCTCGAACCACATAACAAATGGATATGTGACTTAAGTATAAAATATCACATGAGAAACAAATTAGGGTGGAGAGAATTCTTAATTTCACAATGAATACTGATGATCACTAAAGATAAAATGGACAATTCCTGTTGTCCATAAAACTGAAAAGGTTTTGTACAAAAAATTCAACGTGCTTAGAATTACAGGGGAAACAGTTGACAGGAAAAATTCTTTACTGTAAGTTTCTCTGATGTAGGTCTGATATTAGAGATAAACTGGGAATTGATTCAAATATCTAAGATCCAAAGTCATTCCCCAAAAAGTAAGAGGTGAAAGGATATTAACAGGTAATATGAATAGCTAATTTTCAAGAGAAGAACTGCAAATGACTAACAACTATAAGAAAAAAATCCTCCAAATCCTTGAAAATAAGAGAAATTCAAATGAAAACAACTCTGAGGCTTTCACATTCAGTGGATTAGCAAAAATGATGAAAGAGGAAAATGGATAGAGTGCTAGGCCTGGAGTCAGAAAGAGCCGAGTTCAAATTCAGTCTCAGACATTTACTAGTGTGTGACCCTGAGCAATTTACTTAACCCTGTTTGCCTCAGTTTCCTCATTTGTAAAATGAGCTAGAGAAGGAAATGGCAAACCACTTCACTGTCTTTGCCAAGAGAAACCCAAGTAGAGCCACAAAAAGTTGGATATGACAAAAACAACTGAACAACAAATGGGAGTACAGGCACAGTGGGGTGAATGAAGCTGGTGAAACTGTGGAACTGGTGCATGTGAACCCATGGAAGCTCAGGCTGAATGAACATGCAACTGAATGCAGAGTAAAGGTAAGAGAACCAGGTGATTAACTTATACTGTGTCAATCATGTTGTACAGAAGAGAAACTCTGAAAGACTTAAGACCTCGGATTCATTTAGTGACCAATCAGGCAAGCAGGGCAGTGTTACAATTATTGTGTTAACTATGTGTGTATGTGTGTGTGTATGAGTGTGTATATGTATGAGTGTGTATGTATGTGTGTATGAGTGTGTATGTGTGTGTATTGTGAATGTGTGTATGTGTATGACTGTATATGTATGTGTGCATGTATGAGTGTGTGTGTATGTATGAGTGTGTGTGAGTGTGTGTATGTGTGAGTGTGTATATGTATGAGTGTGTGTATGTATGGGTGTGTATGAGTGTGTGTATTATGAGTGTGTGTATGAGTATGTGTGAGTGTGTGTATGTATGTATAAGTGTGTATGTGTATGAGTGTGTGCATGGGTGAGTGTGTGTGAGTGTGTATGTATGAGTGTGTATGAGTGTGTGTGTGAGTGTGTGTATACTCAAAAATTAAGCTGTATGAAATTGAGTGTGTTTATAAGTGTGTGTGTATGAGCGTGTGTATGTGTATATATGAGTGTGTGTGTATGAGGGTATATATGAGTGCATTTGTGTGTATGAGTGTGTGTATGTATGAGTGTGTATGAGTGTGTGTGTGTGAGTGTGCGTATACTCAAAAATTAAACAAGCTGTATGAAATTGTTTATGAGTGTGTATGTTTATGAATGTGTGTATGAGTGTGTATGTGTATATATGAGTGTGTGTAACTGTGTGTGTATGAGTGTATATATGAGTGTGTGTATGTATGAGTGTGTATGAGTGTGTGTATGTATACTCGAAAATTAAATAAGCTGTATGATATTGTTTATGAGTGTGTATGTTTATGAGTGTGTTTGAGTGTGTATATGTATGGGTGTGTGTTTGTGTGTATGAGTGTGTATATGTATGAGTGTGTGTGAGTGTGTATATGTATGGGTGTGTTTATGTGTATGAGTACGTGTATGTATGAGTGTGTGTGAGTGTGTATATGTATGGGTGTATGTGTGTATGCATGAGTATGTATGAGTATGTATATGTATGGGTGTGTATTTGTGTGTATGAATACGTGTATGTATAAGTGTGTGTGAATGTGTATGTATACTCAAAAATTAAACAAGCTGTATGAAATTGTGTTATGATTTCATATTTTCTACTATCCCTTTTCTGGCCTTTGAATATGGAAATGCTCATGCTTCTTGATGTTTATCAAGTTAATAATAACGAAAAAGAACTACTTCAGGGCTCTGATCAGTTAAGATCATGACTTCGGCAGACTGATGCTGAAGATGCTTCCCACTTCTTGGCAGAAAGAAGACGGGCTGGAGGTGCACAGTGACACACACATTTTCGGACATGGCCAAAGTGTCCATTTTTCTTTGTTGTGGCTCGTCTGTGTTTATTTGTTGCAAATAAAGGAGGGCATCTCTTAGAGGAGGAGAGGGGGAGTTGGAAGGCAGTGATAGTGCTGCAAAAATAAATAAATAAACCAAAAGAATGATGAAATGGGCAAATCAAACCAAAAGAGCAGGAGGACTTTCAGAAGGGCAGCTTGAATACCATTGTGTAAAATTTAATAGATACTTAAAAAACCTGAAAATGATGGCGCGTGGTCTTGTATATAATCCTCACTTCTGTTTTTAAATATGTTGACATTTTCATGTTAAGTTTATCACACATATTTTGTGTACATTTTCACAAACAGGGTACACATAGGGAAGGGAAGATCTTGTGCTGCCCAGCCTCGTTTGGGTCCTCATTTTCCCAGGTAACCTCTTGCTTAGCCACTAAACCTTCCCTTGGTTTCTTCTTTATCTATGGGCTTCCCTAGAGGTCTTTTCCTGTTGCTACTATGGCTGGTATCCCAAATGAACTTGTCTGACATGGTGCCCTACGTTGTTAGTGTAAGAACAAGCAGGCGCTGAGGGCACCTTTTCCCACTGAAGGGTCTGAGCTTTGGCTCATGTGATCAGGTTTAGTTCCGGAAAGCCTGGCCTCCAAACGACATCAGTGAGGCTCTTTCTTGGTTCTGGCTCCCCTGGGGGTGTGTGGGGGAAATCGTTAAAAACTTAGGTGGGGTTCAGGTGTGGGGTGTCCCCCAACATGCTCAATGGATAATGTAAATCATGTATAGAGCTATTTATTTTTTCCACACAAAAGCAATGCTTGGAGCACGAAGGCCTGGTGAGAGTACACTAACAAAGACTTAAAGTAAGTAGCCCATTCCTCTTGTAACAGGAGGTTTATATTTAAAACATCAAAACCTGAAAGCTTCTGTGGAACTGCTCAGCAGAACAGCTGCACCTCGGGTCTGTGCTACACAAAGAATCCCCCCAAGCCCCAAATCTTCTGGGCATCTAAAGTTTCCTGTCAGTGATCACCTTCGCTATGGAAAGGGAGAGTTGCAGAAAACTCCTTCTGCCAGTTAGCTCTGACGTAGGAACCCGGGACTTCCTGAGCTTCTCAGTCAGCCTCTGGCCATATCTCAGGTAGCCATGAAGCCAACTCCGATGCTTGAGCTCCCCTACACAGCACACGGCTAAGAGGCCATCACACCTCCGAGGAAGAGAAGCTTTTCTTCCCCTCTCCCCGGCACCCCTCTCTACTTCCCCATCCCGGGAAGTCTTGGAGAATTCCACACTCCCCGTTCAGGAGAGGAAGATAAGAGCAAAACCAGAAGCTGCCTTTCCCTTTAAAGAGTTCTGAGTGGGCAGCTCTTCCTGGTTCAGTGGCCGTATTCTTTGAAGCTGCCACCTCTCCCCTGCTGCTGTCATGGAGAACAAAGAATCCCAGAGTCCTTCAGAGCAGAACACATGTCCCTGCAAGTGACCATGAGAGCTCAGCTGAGCTCCACAGACACTCCACTTCTCTGTGTGAAATATTTGCTATATCCAGAGGATCAGCTGGGAGGATTTCATATATTTGTCCACAGCTTCAATTCTAAAAAGTGATCTGGGGACTTGAGAAGTCTCAAACATTATTTTTTTCATTACCTCCCCAATGCCTTACACTAAAGAGTCTCAACAAAGTCATGTGGCAGAGTGCTTGATGGCCTCTTAAATACCATGTAAAGAGCCCAGCAGCCCCTTCAGCACCATCCCTAGAGAATGCCACAATTTCAGGGTGGCTAGGTGACAAAAACTGGCCCTGTGACCTTGGACAACTCACTTAACCCCAATTGCCCTCCAAAAAGGAAAGAAAAAAGAGGTTCCATGACTAACAGCTAGGCCTTCTATAGCTAGTAGAGTATGAAGATTGTAATCTCCCCCCAAATTATTCAAATTCAACAAACAGCTGATATTTTACAAAGTGGATCACAGGGTCCTGTTCCAATCCCAAAACAAAGACTAACGTAAAACAAACATCTAGCCAGATTGTTTTAAATAGAGAAAAGGAAAAGGAAAAACGACCTTCCTCTCTCAGAAGGAAAGGCTGGTCTCACACGGATTCCGTAAACTTGTGGAGCCTCTCATCAGGCAATAGGAACTTTAGGGTCAACTGGAAGTTGGCCCCCTCATTCTCCCAGGTGAGAAACCAAACTATTTTGGTGAAAATTTCTCCCAGGGGTCCCTGCAGTACCTAAAGCTAGTGGATTCCCTAGTGGATTCTCAGCCAAAGCACAGGGCAATCCAGACAGAAGCCCCAGTAAAATCTTCCCAGGGCTACCCTGCAGCTTCTCTGACACCCCAAAGGGAGATCTGAACTCATCTGAGGCTAGAACAAACAAGCTTAGCTCACAAAGGGAAAAAACCAAGCTCAGATGAATCCTAAACACGCACAGGGCGCTCAAGAAGTGATTGAATACTTGGGGTTGATCGGAATCAGCCCCTCAGATCCAGGATGAGGTCTCCAGGCCTGTGGTGAAGAACAGAGCACCCTTTTTGCAACGATGAGGCCAAGATGACATGAAAGAGCCTGACTCTTTTCTTGAGAGACTGGGCTCCCTACAACTGACCCCAGTCCAGATAATGCCCAAGTTAGGGTTTTAGTGTGAGAGTCTTAACGGGAGAGGGTACCCCAGCTGCTCCTGGGCCCAACAGTTGTTTCTCCCTAGGAAGCTCATCCAGGACTCAAGGTGCTGATTCCAATCACTCTTGAGGGCTCCATCCCTTCTTAAGTTCTTCATACATGCCCAGGGCTCACCTCAATACGCCTTATTTTTCAGCTAAGCTGGCTTGCCTTACTTTTGGGTGAGTTTGGGCCTCCATGAGGATTGCCCTACACATTACACATGGAAGGAATCCATTGGAGGAAAATTAAATGCCCTGAGGGATCCCAGGGATCCCTACAGATATTTTTGTTGGGGCCACCATTTGGACTGCTCTGTGTGTTGCCATGGGATCAACTGGAAGAAATGTATGGGTTGCCCTATTTGTTTTGAGAACCCATGGAAAAAAAATTTTCATCTAGGACAGTTTAGCTTCTCACCAGAAGAAGAGGGGACAACTTTTAGTCAAGCAAAGGTTCTTCCTAACCTGCGCTGGTAGAACTCCATATGATCTGGGAGCTCATTTGGCACCAGACTTCCACTCTGAGAAGGAAAAGTTGGTTTGGATGGGGTTTTTTTTTATATTAATTTTTTTTTCTAGTTGTTTGATTTGGGGTAGACCCCACAAGAACTAGGCAGGTGGTGACCTATTATGAGCTTTGTAAAATGTTTGTTGGTTATCGAGTTTGCATAATTTTGTATTTTGTTACGTGACTATAAATTCTAGACCCATCAGCAATGGTAGGCCTGACTCATGCAAAAGACTAATTATCTAAGAGCTATGCCTAATGGGAGGCAGCTAGGTGGTACAGTGGCTGGAGCACCAGGCCTGTAGGCAGGAAGATTCATCTTCCTGAATTCAAACCCATCCTCAGATACTTACCAGCTGTGTGACCCTTTGGCAAGTCACTTAACCTTGTTTGTCTCAGTTTCCTCATCTGTAAAATGAGCTGGAGAAGGAAATGGCCAACCCCTCCAGTATCTTTGCTAAGAAAACCCCAAAATAGGGTCACAAAGAGTTGGACATGACTAAAATAAGTGAAAAACAATGCTGATTGGACTTTTGCTTAGATACCGTACATGGATTCAGGAGACCATTAAAGACTATTGCATGTGTGCTGCATGGAAACGTTTTATGGTAAGGCATTTAAAAGAATGGCACTTTAGTTTCTTAGACTCCCAGAGAACTTTCTAGAACTGGGAATGTGGATAAATGCGCCAAATACCCCAGGTAATTCCGTGAGGATGCCACATATTTAGTTAGAAAGAGGGTAATCAGGGGATGAAAATCCTGGTGTATGGAGCATGTATAGGGAGTCATCCCATGAAGCATGCATGGAGCTGACCAGAATCTCCCAGAACACTTCCAATGACACATCTGGTTCACTGCTGAAGAACTTGCCCTTTTGGATGATGAAATAATTCCCTTACTGGTCCCTTGGATTCTTTTCTTCCTTCCTTCCTTCCTACCTTTCTTTCTTTTTTTTTTTGAGGCAATCAGGGTTAAGTGACTTCCAGTTAGTCAGTGTCTGAGGTCAGATTGCCTTCTGGAACTCTTTCCTTCTAACTATGGAGTATGTGGACTATGTAAGGCTCTCCTGAGAAAGGTGGGGCTCCTTATTCTATATCTCCAGTAGATATGAAGGCTTCTTGAACATGGCAATGAGTAGATATGTTGTTTAGGTCATCCTTGAAACTGGACCTCAATTCTGGCTGCCTCTTCTGCTTTGTGGTTTGTTTGTTTTTTCTCTGAATACAGGTGACCGACCAAACAGTGAGCATGAGATACACACTTTTCAAGAATGGCTCCCTCTGGAGTGTGGGAATTCCTGGGTTCTTCCATCAGAGTTGACTGACAGCAGGAATTTTCTATGATTATACCCTTTCAGAGATGATGACCAGAGAAGAGCTCAAGCCATGCTTTCCCTGACTTGCAGAAGAAATGGACCTTGAGGGAGTTGCTCAGATAATGCAGAGCTGAGATGAAGGTGAAATTGCTGTTTGGTGGTTTAATGATTTAAGTATCAACCTCCTGGGAGAGTATAGTAAGTGTTGTGGGCCTCTGCTTCAAGTTTTAAGTCTTTCTCAATGAGTGCTTATGAGTTTTTCATGTTTTCAGCATTTTTTGTACATGGAATAAACAAATAGTTCTCTACCCGGTCACATGCTGGATTCAGCTCTAGCTGATGGTTAAATTTTCGGGGTGGTCATTTACACGTTGAAACACATCAAATACTAAATCAGGACTTGATTTATTATTTCATGAAAATGATGGAGAAATGTTAATAATGCAGATCAAACTTCAGAGTGTGTCATGGGCACATTTTTTCTTTTGGAGAGCTAATATTTTTCAGCACAATTAAACATTTACTTGCACATCACTGCCCATATCTGATCTACATTGTACATTAAATACCTTTCTACTATGTTTCGGGGAGACCCTAGATTTGAGCCAAACCCAAGCATTAAATGATTTTCCCCAGGACTCCAGGGTAGAGGTATGAAGATCCAAAGACAAGAAAGGTACTAGCCCCTCTCCTTGGCATCCAGGTTCCCTTTCGATTTAACCCGGTCTGAATGAGCCCAGAGTTTGTGGCTCTTGGTGGGAAAGGGTTCCTTAGATCCTCTGGGCCCAATGGATTATTGTTACATCTGTAAAGAGAATAGGATTGCAGAGAGAAAGTTGGGGGTGGAGTGGAAACTAGTATTGGAGTAGGGAAGGGAATGAATTTCATTGACAAGGGAAGGTCTGGGGCAGGAAGTAAGGAGGTTAGGCTCAGAAAAGATATTATTTCCTTCTCTTCTCTACTGAAAATGAGAGCCCAGCTCCTGGAACAAGGAAACGGCTTTGGAGGAGGAGACGTGGTGAATGTGGCTGCATCTTCTGCCTGGCTCTCAGGCCAGACTGCCCCTCTTGAACATCTTTCACTCCCATACCTCAGAGAACCACTTGCAGTCTTCTGGGGGGAGGAGTGTGGTGGGGGTGAAGTAGGTTTCACTGGTGCTTTAGGATGGGTGGAGGATGGTGTCTTAATAGAATCGTGGGGTGGATGGGCTGGTGCCTGGTTCAGCCTCCAGAATTTAAGCTTTTTCCTTCTCTGAGGACATTTCAATAGCTCCTCTTCCCGTTCTTTCACTCCTTCCCTCCACCCAGCCTAGCTGCCCACAGGAAGAGATCACCTGCTCCCTCACTATTCAGGGCCCTGAACTAGAGCACTGCCTGAAGAAGGCTGAAAAGCTCATCAGAGCCGGTTCTCTTCTTCATGTTTATTCATCTGACTTAAGTTTCTCAACCGAGATCATCTTCCCTCTTTCAGCTGGCTCTGGTTTCCCTTCTGTTTAGAGTCCCAAATCCAGGCACTGCAGCCTTGAGAAATGCTCAATCCCAGAGGCTCGGCTAACCCCCCAAGCAGCCCAGCAGTGCTCTGTTCTGGGGGCAGTGGTCTGGTTGTTCCAGGACACTGTGAAAACAACTGAGGCCCTAAGAAATGAAGGGTCATGCCTGGTCAGTTATGAAAAGGGGGGACACTAGAAGCCCAGGGTCTTAGCTGCCTGTCTGACATCCCCTTTGGGGAGTGGTGAGGTCAGGGGAAGGAGGAGGCTTTTCTATTGTCTTTCTCCTGAGAGTGACCCTCCCCCCCACTCCGGGGACAGTGGGGGGCAGACACCTCTGGTCCGAAGGCTCTCAACCTGTCCACTTGCCACTCAACTGTGTCCTCTCCCATCCTTTTTCTCAGCTCCCTCAGCTTCCTGCTAGTAGGCTGTCTGCCTTCCCCTCCCCCACATACATCCCTCACTTCCCTTCTAAGAATCCAATCTGTTACCTCACAAAGCCTTGTTTGTTTGCTTCTCTGCCGGGCTCCCTCCGGATCCGATGTCTTTCTCTGCTACCTGAGGGGCCCCAGCTTCCTCTCCAATGCTGTTTACTGTTCCTATATTGTCCCAGCCTAATATGCAGCTAGCCAGCTGTGGGGGTGAAGGGCTAAGGGGAGGGAGCAGAGAGGAAAGGGGAGAATGGAGGGAACAGGCATGAAGAAGGCAGTCATTCCAAGATGACAGATTTTCCCAAAGCATTCCTCAATATCAGTCTGATATTCCTTAAGGGGCTCACTGCAGCCCTTGTAGTAGCAAAGCCAACAGGGCTGACAATGACATTCGCGGCCGAGTGCCTGACATTGAACTCAGCCAGTGAGAACACAGGGTGTCTGGCTGGTAGAATTAAGGGCTGTCAGCACCAGGGAGAGAGATGGGGGAGGGGGTCGAGAATTAGGGAAGAGGGCATGAAGCAGAAGCAGCCCCAGCAGTAACAGCAAGCCAGCCAGCTCCCTCCCCTTCCCTCCTTTTGTGCACAAATGTGGTGGGGGGTTTTGTTTGTCAATCAAGCAGATTGTTTTTTCCTTCCCAGCAATCTGATTGTCGATGCTGGTATAAGATAAGGGATTGAAATGGGGCCATGGGGTATGGGTTTGAATTTAGGAGGGCAGGCATCAAAGGGGGCAGAGGAAAACGTCTGAATTCATTACCCTCACCCACCTTGGACTGTTCCAGGATACTACCTCCCAGCTTCCTGCTTCTCACTCTGTGTTTGATTTTTCTGCCTCAGGACTCAGAAAGCTCAGGATGATTCCCTCTTCCCTACTGGCAGGAGCTGGCTGTCCATTAAGTAGAAGGTTCCAGGGCAGGGGAGGCAGGATTTCCACCCTCTCCCATCTACCAGGGTCTCGCCTGCCTTCCTAAGTAACAAACACATGCTCGCCTCTCATGTCTGACCACGTAAAGGTTGAGAGTGGTGGTGGAAGCGGGTGGGAGGAGGTGGGGGAAAAGTATCGGTGGTGAAGCTAGAGAAAAGGCCACTTTGCAAGGGTCCCATCCAAGGGAAGGAGTACTCAATGGCTGGGCATAAGGGTGTAAACAACAACCATTTGCAAACCAAACTTTCCTTAGGCTAGATCAAGACTGGTTAGCAGTCAATCTGGGCTAAAACTAGAATTTACATAATTTTGAAAAATAATTACAAGGCACTGGATTCCATGCCTCATTCTCTACCTGGAGAACTCATTGATCCCTTTTCTCCATGCAAACAAGGAAACAAACAAACAACTATCAAAGACAAAACCTGAGTCTCACATTACTATCCCTGGAGACAAGATGGAGAGCTGTGAATTGGATGACAGTGGAGTTGAGTGGATCAAGAACTGGCTTAAAATCTAGACTCATCAACCTAGCCTGGAAGGAGTGAAGTGTTCTGAGGATCTGTCCTTGGTCCTGTGCTAGTCAATAATTTTTTTTTTATCAGTGATTTGAATGAAGACTTAGATGGCAGGCTTATCAAATTTTCAGGTGATTCAGAGCTAGAAGGAATGACTCATAGACTCAGATCCAAAAAGAACTCAATAGGCACAAACAATGGGCTGAATCTAATAAGATGGAATTTAGGATCACAGATTTAGAGCTCAAAGGGGCCTCAGAGGTCATCTGTTCCAACTCCTTCATTGTGTAGATGAGAAAGCTGAAGAGAAAGGAAAGAAAGAAATAGGCTTAAGCTCCTACAGGCTCTAGGCTAAGTGCTTTATAAATATTATCTCATTTGGTCCTCACAACAACTCTGGGAAGTAGGCACTGTTATTATCCCCATTTTATGGATGAGGAAATCGAGGCATAGAGGTTATATAACTTGCCCAGAAACATACAGTCAGTAAATATCTGAGGTTGACTTTTAACTTGTAACTTCCTGACTCTAGGCTCTATCCCCTTTGACACCTATCTGTCTCAGGTTAAATGTCTGACCCAAGGTCACACATATATAGTAAGTGACAAAGCTGGGACTCATACCCAGGTCTCCAGACTCCAAATCCAGTTTTCCCCACTTCACAACACCAGAATTTCTCCTCAAGAAATCTGATGGGAATACAGTCCTGTAGTTGGGTCCAAAAAGATAACTCAAAAGTACAAGATGGGGAAGAAACTAAGGTAGAGAACAGTTCATGTGAGAAAATAAAACAAAAAACAAAGACTTGGGAATTGTAGTTGGCCAGTAAGCAGTAAGTGCCTAGTAAGACAGGCACTGTGCTTAACACTAGGGACGCAAACATTAGTTCACAGGATGAGATAAAGCTGATGCGATTTGGGAGGGTCCAGATTTCTGACTTCACAGGCATAGGGAGCTTTCCAGCATGGAATACCATCTACCAGCACAGATCTGGCACCTGATCTGCCCCTTCCATGTAAAGAATTACCTGGGGCACCAAGAGAGATTTAACAAGGATGTGGACAGGCTCATACAGCCAGTATGTGTCAAAGACAGAACTTGAACACAGTTCTTCCTGACTCTAGGCCAGCTATCTATCCACTACACTAGCCATTCTTAAAGTATAGTCTGAGGTCCTTTTCAGGGGTCCATGAAGCCATCCCTCTTCTCATATTTTTAAAATTTCCAATGCAGTAAAAATCAACAGGTGTAACCCACAAAATAAAAGTTCTTTATTTATGGTCCTCAATAATTTTTAAGAGAGTAAAGGGATCCTGAGTCCAAAACGTTTGAGAACTGATGCTCTTTACCAGGCAGTATTGACTGTGCCCAGAACGAGAAGGGATAATCCTCCTGTACTCACTCTGCCTTAGTCAGACCAGATCTAAAGTATTGGGTTTAGTCCTGAGTGTACATTTTAAGAAAGACATGACAAGTTGGAGCTCCTCCAGAAGAGGACGACCAACATGAGGAAGAAATGGGAGATCGTTGTGTACAAGGTTTGAAAGCAGGAACTGGAGCTGTTTAACCTGGAGAAGAGAAGACTCAGGGGGGCACAGACAAAAGAGCTGCCTTCAAATATTTGAAGGTCTGTCTTGTGGAAGATGGATTAGATAGATCTCTTTTGTTTTGCCCCGGAGGCAGAACTAGGAACAGTAGGTAAAAAAGTTGCAGGAAGTCATTTTTCATGCTTGATATAAGGAAAGCCTCACTAAGAAGTCAAGCAGTCCAAACGTGGAATGGACTGTCTTAGGAAGTAGTTGGATATTCATCCCTGGAGGATGGTCCCTTGTTGATGTATTGTAGAAGTACAAGTTGGAGTGATAGCCTCTGGGGTCCCTTCCATCTCTGAGATTCTCAGACACTACCCTGCAACCTCAAGTCTTTGTGGAACTCTTTGAAGGTATAGAAATTCACATAGAAGAAGGACGTTTTCATAAATCCTAGTTTTCCCTGGGAATCCAAATTGACTATTTCTTGTCATAGGACTTTTGCCTCCAGCTCTGGATCTCCTTGGTTTGGGTGGATGATAAAGGTAGGAAGCTGCGACTGAGAGCTCCTTAATTGAGCTAGATGAAGGCACTGGGTAGAGGTCACCACTAAAGTGACTAACTCAAAGCCCCTGTTTGTCTTTGTTTAATTAGCCTGTGTTCAGGGGTAGGGGGCAGGCATCACCCCTGGGAAAGCAAAGCCAGGAAGGGGCTAGTCCTGCTCATATTGCACTCATAAGCCTTAGCTCAGAGCTTAGGCTTCAAGAGTGAGATTCACTCAATTAATTTTGCTTTGGCAAAAATTCCATTTTTATTGCTATTTCATGCCTTCAGTATAGATTTTTCTGTGCTCATCTCAAAGAGATAATAAACTGATTCAGCTCTTGACCCCTCCTTTTATGGAAAAAAAATGCTTTCCTTCTTCCTAGGCCTTGCCTTTCTCCTTCCTGCTTATTTACACAGGTCAAGAACCAGAGGGAATAGAGTTGGACTCCGTCTAGGGGCAAGGATCATGGCTGACATTCTCATCAGCGCTGTGGCAGTCACAGGGGTTGTATCAAATGGATTCCTCTTTCCTTTTGAAATCTAAGGTGCAGGACTAAAGACCACAAGGCCCAGTATGCTATGCAGTCCAACTTTCTTCACTCTGGACTAGAACCCAGCACAGAGGGAACTTCTTGTAGTTTCCTGGGAGTGACCAACAGACTTTGGTTAATTTTTTTATGCTTGCCCCTTCCCTGGAAGCCTCTTTCTAGAATCATATATATATATATATATATATATAAGATTATTCTAATCCTGGTTACCATAATAAAATCATTTCTATCATAGCAATGATGACATATGACAGATTACATATTAATATAATATATAATAACAATACTTGATGAAGAAATAAAATGTGTATCATAGATTATATTATAAACACTTGGTATTTACAAAGCATGTTCATACATGACCTCATCTGATCCTCACAACAAAGCCAATGAGGCTAGTGCAAATATTATCCCCATTTTGCAGAAAAGGAAAATAAGTCCCAGGGCCATAAGTGACTTCTCTTTCACACACTTTACTAGGGCTTGCACCCAGATCTTCTGACTCCTAAGTCCAATGATCTTTCTAGTTTACCATATTTCATGCATGACCAGGAAGGCTGAGTTTCCAAAATGGCCAATCCTGGATGCATCAGTAGTCAATATTTCCAAGGCTACATTATTTTAATCTCTCTTATTTCCCCCAATTCTCCAGTTTATAGGATCTCCAGTCAGGTGAGGGTCAGCTCAAGCCCTTACTCCCACACCTTTGTGCCTTTATTCTATATATTCTTTTATGTCACTGGTGACATTAACCCAACTTCCCACTTCCCAACTGCTGAAACTCTTCTCATCCCAATCACAAAACAGTCTGCCTGCAGGAATCCTCCCTTGATTCCGAATCTTTGAGATGGAAGAGATCATCTAGTCAGACTTCCTATCTCATGCTGCAATGACTCCCAGGACATCTCTGACATGTGCTCATCTAACTTCTGCTTGAACATTTCCAGTGATGGAGAACTCATTATTTTAAAGGGCAATTCATTCAACTACTGGACAGCTCTAATTGTTAGAAAGTTCTTTATCTTGAGGGAAAAAACTGCCTCCTTTCAATGCCCATTCATTAGTCCTAGTCCTGTTCCTCTGGAGTTACACAGAATATCTACTCCCTCATCAAATGGCCCCTAAACCTATCCTTTACATGCAGCATGACAGGCTCACTTCCCAAATCTTCCCTTCTTCAGACTAAGCATCCCTGGTTCTTTCAGTGGTCTCTCATTATCCTACTTGTCTTCTTTTGTAATTCAAATACACCAGCATTTATTACATCTAACGGTGTTCCAGGTACTGTACTAGGTACTGGGGATACAAAGACAAAGCAAAAAAGAAACTGCATTCAAGGAACTTAGATTCTGGGGGGTGGGGGTAATGAAGGAAGTACAAGATAATTTGATAGAAGGAAGAATCAGAGGGATCGGAAGGTGAAGGATGCCTAAGAATTCTAGGAGGTGGAGATGAGAAGGCTATGCATTCCGAGTATGGAACTGAACCTTTGCAAATGTACAAATGAATAGGAAATAGGATGGCCAGTTCAGAGAACAAGTAGACAATTTTGTTGGGGCAAAATATATGAAGGGGAGTAATATGATATGTCTGGAAAGGTAGGTTAAAGGCAGACTCTGAAGAACTTTCTTTTTTATAGAAATAATACCTTTCTAACTTTCTTTAAAGATTCAGTCACCTCTTTAGAACCAGGGCTACCTGTGGACAAATCATTTTTAAAAATACATATGTTGTTTATTTTTTCTCAATTACATATAAACACAATTTTTTTGCCTTTTTGGAGGGTGGAAGGCAGGGCAATTGGGGTTGTGACTTGTCCAAGGTCACACAGCTATTAAGTATTAAGTGTCTGAGGTCGAATTTGAACTCAGGTCCTCCTGACTCCAGAGCCAGTGCTCTATTCACTGTGCCACCTAGCTGCCCCTAAACACAAATTTTTAACATTCATTTTTTTTTTTAATTTTGAGTTCCAGATTTTCTTTCTTCCTTCCTCCACTTTCCCACACCGAGAAGTCAAACAATTCAATATAGATTATACACATGTGGTACGCAAAATATTTCCACATTAGCTATGTCATAAAACACAGACCCAAGAATAATAAAGTAAAAAAAACGTATGCTTCAATCTACATTTTTAATTATAAGTCCTTCAGATCACTGTACTGCTGAGAAAATCTAAGTCACACACAGCTGATCATTGTACAATATTGCTGTTTCTGTATACAATATTCTACTGGTTCTGTTCATTTCACTTTGCATCAGTTCATGTAAGTCTGTCAAGAACCTTAAATGATAAACAGAGGAATTTGTATTTCATCCTAAAGGCAATAGGAGCCACCAACGATTCTTGAGTAGGAAAGTTAAATAAAATGATCAGATCTGTTCTTTAGGAAGATCATTTGGGTATCAATGTGGATGCTGGATTGGAGACTGAAGAGATTGGAAGCATGGAGACCAATTAGGGAACTCCTGTTCGAACAAGAGATATTGAGGACCTCAACTAGGGCTTGAGTTTGTCAGTGTCATTTCTATAATGTCGTACAGGCAAAAAAGAACACGAGGCTCTACTTTTATTAATGAAGCCCAAGTTTATATTAGCTTTTTATCAGTCAATGTTAATTCATATTGAGCTTGCAGTCAATTCAAATTCTGAGGTCTTTTTCATTAGAAATTCTGTTAATTCAGGCTTCACCCACCCTGTACTTGCATAATGTAGCTGATTTTTAAAAATCAAAGTACATGACTTTAAATGTATTCCTATTAATTTCATTCTGTTAGTTTTAGTCTAACAGTCTAGCCAGTTGAGATCTTACTGAATCCTGATTCTGCCACCCAATCCCTTATCTACTCCTATAAATTTGTGGAATTCTTCTATAGCTTCATCTAAGGCCTTCTTAACCCCAGGAATAGCTGCCCAACAGCCACTTCTATTCTCTCTGAAACAATGAAACATATTGAAAGGTACCATCAGTACAATGCGGAATTTAGGGTAGCACTTCAGAAACCCGAGAGACCCCTAAACCTACTGACAACTGGAACTGAGGGAACTCAAAACACTGTCACTCAGGTCTTGTTTGACATCACCCATACCCCATTAAGAATTTCCTTCCCCAGAGAACATCTTCCAATCTGAGATTTCTCAAGGGCTCCCCCTTTGAATGGTCTTCTGTTGGAAAAATATCTGCCACTTCTCCATCCCTGCAGAAATAGGATAAATTGATATTTAAACAAAGCCAGGGAAGCATTTCACATGGTGTCCTACCTCAGGCACAGGGTTCCTATAAAGTCACCTCTCTGTGAAGCTTTCCTTAACCTAGCCCACACTGAATTCCCTTCCCTGAACTCTGGTGACACTTAAAATCTATGTCACACAATTCTGCTCATAATTATATACTGCCATGTACTATTCTCTAATTGCTTCATATGTGTTACTCATGTCAGGTTGTATCTTCTTCAAGGACAGTTGCTGTGTCTCCTCCTATTGTATCTCTCCCCATCCCCCAGTCCTGCCCCTCCACTCATAGCATGAATGTGGCATTTAGTATTCAGCAAATAGGTGCATATTGACTGGTGGAAGACAACGAGTCGAGATTCCCTCAAACACAGTTTTGTCCTTTAAAATCTGTTTTTACAAGCCAATTTCTCAGTAAGCAAAGCCAACCTACCCCCTTTGACTCCATTAAGTCTCCCACCACCATGCTACACAACTGAGATTCTCCACCAATGAACTTTTCCTTCAGGAACTATCAACTAATCAAAATCAATCAATGAATATTTAATCAATCTTTACCTTGTACTAGATGCTGTAGGGGATACAAAGAAGTATGAATCTGTCCAAAACAGAATTAATTCAATCAAGCAACTATTATAAACAAGACACTGGGGAGCCCCAGTAATAATTAAGACAGGGACCAGTGCCTGCCTTCATTGAGATTATACTCTAAGGGGGAAGGGAGAAGAAGTAAAGGATAAAAAACACATATTCTTTACTCATTCAAATAGAATATAAACTCCTTGAGGGCAGGGACTTTTTATTTTGTCTTTGTATTTACCTCCAGTACTTGGCACAGTGCCTTTGAACATAGTTGGCGTTTAGTAAAACCCTTATTAGATTGTTGAGACTTAGCAAAATTAAAAGTCAAAAGGGACAAAAAGGAAAAGCTGAAATTTAAAGGGAAATTCTTTCAGAGGAAGAAGAAACAATCCACACCTTAGAAAGGTTTCTAGGTTTAAATAGCTTAGCTGAATATGAAGAGACCAGCAAGACAATGAGCTTACCTAAAGGGGCACAAAATTAATTTATACTTTCATCCCTAGTCATTCTTCTGACTAAGAACCCTAAAGGAGTATGGGAAGTGTTATTGGCTGAATCAAGGCTGATGACCTTAAATATGGAGTCCATTACTGAGGGAACTTGCTATGAACCAGGAAGCATTGTTGAACAGGAGAATCTAGATCTCCCCCCACTCCTGCCTGAAGGTGAAAAACCTCTTAGCTAAGGCTCTAAGGAAGCAAAAAAAAAAAAAAAAAAAAAAAAAAAAGGAGATTTTTCTGCTAACCCTAGGCTAAGGGTCATTGCCCTAGCTGAAAGAGCACAATAGCATTTCATCTGAAAAGAACACAGTCCCACCTAGCAGAGCCAGCAGTGAAAGACTGTAACTGCCCATCAAAGAACAGGCTCAGGGAGTCCTGTGGATTGACCTGACCAGCAGAAATGGAACACCCTGCAAAGAGCTCAACAGCTGAGTGATCTGCCTGTCACAGCCCATCCAGCAACAGCAGTAGTTGCCCAAAAATAGAGCAACTACTGGGCCCGTTCTGGCAGCAGCCAACTTATTTGACCCAGCCTAGCAACAAACTGAACTGTCCACCCGAGATACCATTCCCTGTGAGAAATCAGCCCATTGTCTGGTAATGAACAAGTCTTGAACAATGGTATAACTTACCACCAAAACCATAACTCTGTAGCAAACTTTATGAAGATTCTCCAGAGAAAGAAAGCACATTGAGACCCTGCAGTTCTATAGTTGTGAGCTGCCGTGGCCACATGTACTCTCGAGATGCATGCTTCACTTTAAGTTTGTACCCAGTCCTCAACTCATGGGCTCATGGTGCATTTGTGGGAGAGCGTTCCATTTTGAGGGGAAAAGACTTTGTAACTACTGTTTTGTTATAGCATCTAAGTAAATATCTTTGCTAAAAAATTTAATCTACTGGCTGATTGTTAAGCAGAAACACACTAGTGGGGGCTCATAAACTACAAGTTAGAATAGTACCATCAAGGTTACCCCTAGAACTCTAGAAATACTAGAAATGACTTCTATGGGGACCCAAACTGCAAGTGCCAGTGTGAATTAGGGGATGCTACATATGCAGCAAATATATAACGATAATATTATAGAATAGTCTAAAAGCACAAAAGAGGCATAAAGTACTATAGAAGGTTGGAGGAAGAAAAGATAATTTTCTCCTGGGGGTATCGATGAAAACTAGAGAGAAGAGGGATGATTTGAGTTAGGTTTTAAAGACTGGGAAAGATTTCAAAGCTCATCTTTCTTCCCAAACCAGCTTCT
Source organism: Pseudochirops corinnae (assembly GCA_028646515.1). Lineage (NCBI taxonomy): Eukaryota > Metazoa > Chordata > Mammalia > Diprotodontia > Pseudocheiridae > Pseudochirops > Pseudochirops corinnae. The sequence continues at coordinate 129,700 of JAQQSV010000460.1, forward strand.
CTTTCTGCCTTGTTTCTGTCACTACCATTTTGCCAGTCACTCAAGCTCAGACTTCAAAGTCATCTTTTACTCTTATCTTCCTCTATTTCCAACTACTTTTTACAAATCATATCACTCATCTGTTCAAAACCTTTTAATGACTTGTCTACCAAATACAGTTCAAACTTATTAATCTAGTATTCAAAGCTGCTACAATCTGGTCCTAGCTTATCATTCCCGCCTTAACTCTCACCGCTTTCTTACGCATTCACCGCTCTAGCAAAGCTGGACATGCTCCCTAAACACAATCTTATTGTTCTCTTGCCTCCGTACTTTTGCTTGTGCCGCTCCTTCTATCTAGAATATTTCCCCCCATCTATACCTTCAAAATTCTCCCCATAATTGCAAATGATACTCTCTTCTTCAAGTCTCTCCTGGTCTCACCAATGAGATTTAGTCTGTTTCACTCTGAGAAGTTTGCATTTCTTATGACTCCCACACTATTTTGAATTTTATGATGTTCATTTGCACACTTGCTTGATTCCTCTTCCTACTAGACTGTAAGTTCTTTGATGGCAGGAACTGTATTGAGTTCATTTTTGTACTGCTTAAAGGGCCTAGTGGATTGCCTGGAATATGTTTATTAAATATTTAACTGAATTGAGTAAGACACATTCCCTGTCTTCAAGAGACTTAGAGAGCATTTGGGCAGGTAGGCGATGCAGTATACAGAGCGCTGGCTCTGGAGCCAGGAAGATGTCAGTTCAAATATAGCTGTGCTGTTAATAGGTTACTGGACAAGTTACTCAACCTCTATTTGCCTCAATTTCTTCAACTATAAAATGGGAATAAAAATAGCACTTAATTTCCAGGGTGGGTGTGAGGATCAAATGAGATACGTACACAGTGCTTAGCACAGTGCCTGGCATACAGCAGGCAGTACGGAAATGCTTATTCCCTTATTTTCCCCTTGGGGAAGAGAAAAAATCCACAGGAAAGTAACTAAGGCAGTCTCTGCCGCATGCAAAACGAGTGGGCCAAAAACGAAAGAGTGCTATAGGAATCTGAAGGTGATCATGGCAGGCTTGTCAGAGAAGGCTTCATGACTGACGAAGGGGAGACTACATCTGGGACCTGGAGGATGGCTAGAGGTCAGTTAGGTAGAAAGGAGAGTGAAAGTCATTCTGGATTTTAAAAAAATTGTGAGCAAAAGCATAATGTTAGGAATATTCAAGTCACGTCTAGGAGACATGAGAAAAATCAATTTGGCTGACATGGATGGCTCTCGTGGAGGATGAGTGGATGATCAAGTTGGAAAGGTAGGTTGAGGACAGACTACAGAGGGCATGAATGTCTGATGGAGGAGCTTGATGATCTTCCTGACTCTCCCACAATGACAATATCTCTCCAGCAATCTCCTTTTTTCCCTCCCCCCCTTAAAATCTCTTCCCCAGAGTCCACTATTTTAGAGACAGCCTACTTAGGGACTAGCCAAAATTAGGTAGCAATGAATCCTAGGTAAGCTTCATTTATTGCTTTAAAGCAGTGGTTCTCAACCTGTGGGTCATGACCCCTTTGGGATCAAACAACCCTTTCACAGGGGTCACAGGGGTCACCTAAGATCATCGGAAAACACATATTTCCGATGGTCTTAGGAACCTCCTTTATCCATCTCCAGGTAGGTTCGCCCACACGCAGACACGCCCACATAGGACGATTAAAGGGTCAGGGCTTTAGGAAGGTTGAGAACCACTGCTTTAAAGGGTACCAAAAGAGATAATGGAGTGGCCTAGGAGTCAAGAGGCCTGGGTCCTGAATCTTCCCTTGACCCTTCCATCTACTCAAACTACCGTCCTATTTTCAAAATATCATCCCCTGTTGTGACCAGCACAGTAATATGGCCCAGCAACCAGCTGAATGAAAGAGAGAGACGGGGATGTATTGGATAGTCTGTTTATTACAGAACCATTTCATACAGAGCCAAGATACAAAAAAATCACAGAGTTTATATACCTTAGAGCAGAGACTCTGAGGTAATTGAAAAGCAAGGACACTCCTTTAGTCCGGACCACTCCCTACCCTAGCCTAAAGCTATTTATACATTAAGACTTAATCCTAGGACTGGCTCCAGAGGCATAAACAAACAGGGAGTCACAAACAAGACTTGTAAATTAACAACCCAGTACTTTCTTTTAGTCATTCATAGATCCAGTGAAAGCATCCACCCAGCAAGAGCCGGAGCATGAAAGTCTGGTCTACTACAATCCCCTTTTCAAAAAGTATTCTACCCTTACTGCCTTTGCTTCCTCATCATTCACTTACTCCCCAATTTCTTCACATCAAGCCTCTGCCCTACTGCTCTCCAGACACTGCTCCTTCCAAGGTCACTGGTGCTCTCCAAATTGTCATATCCAATATCCTACTCTTAGCCCTCCCATTCCTTGACTCTTCTGTAGTTTTCCACACAGCTGAGCACCACTCCTCTTAAGATTTCCTTTTCCCTTGCTTTCTATGATCCTGCATTCTCTAAATTCCCTTTCTACTGCTACTCCCTGTCCTTGTCCTGCCCCCTCCCCCAAATTCAGGGATTCTCCAGTACTCCTTGAATCTTTAAATCAAGTACTTTGACATCAGTTGTAAAGGCTTCCCCTAGGTGCTAGGTACACTGGGGACATAGGGGCAATTGTCTGTGGGTGAGGTACATAGGCATGAGATCCTCTGGCTCCCCTCTGCCTAAGCTGGACTTTCCCTCTTTTCCCAATTTCCAATTCTTAGCAGGCCTTTAAGGGCCAGCTTAAATGCCATCGGAATACCCCTTCCCCACACGCCAGAGCTGATTCATCCACCCTCTCTTACTGTACCATCATTATTTGCCTACGCCTTATCGTCTCTATGAGGCGGTAAGCTGCCAGAGGGTAGGGACTCGCCTCTTGCTCTGTATTCCCTAAAGAGCTGAGGATAGAAATTCAGAAATGAGACAGTCCCCTGTCCTCAAAGGGCTTACATTCTTCTGGTGGAGGGGGGCAGTGAGAGAGAAATGTAACATGTTTAAAAGTAAGTAAAGGTAGGAGAGATACAAAATAAACCAAGGAGATTTTAGAGGAGATGCTACCAACTGAGGGAGACATGTTCAGTAGTAAAGATATGAGAGATACAAAATAAACCAAGGTGGCTTCAGAGGAGATACTACCAACTGAGGGAGACATGTTCAGAAGTAAGTAAAGATAGAGAGATACAAAATAAACCAAGGAGGCTTTAGAGGAGATGCTACCAACTGAGGGAGACATGTTCAG
>JAQQSV010000461.1:0-66116 GCA_028646515.1 Pseudochirops corinnae
ACCTGGAGAGGCTTAAAATTGATGCTAAGTGAGAAGAGCAGAACCAGGCAAAACCTGTACACAATCACAGACACATCGTACATATGATGACCAACCTTGATAAACTGGACTAACCTCAACAACGCACAGCTCAAGACAACTCTACAAGCCTCAGAATGGAAGGAGATATCTAAACTCAGAGAAAGATATAGAAAGACTATAGTTTAAATGGAGATGGAAGCAAAACACGCTATCATTCTCTTTCATGTCTGGTTTTGCTCTTTTTTTTTCTTTTCCCAGTGATCACTCATTGGTTACAACCCTTCTATATAACCAAACTATTGTACAACGTGAAAGTATTTGCAAATCCTGTACATGATTGCACGCCACCATGGGGGAAGGGGGAGGGGAGGCTTGGGGGGGAAGGGAGGGGAGAAAATCTGAAACTCAGGTGAATGTGAACCGAATCTTGTAAATCAAAAGTAAATAAACAAGTCATTTAAAAGAAAAAAAAATTCATCTGTGGAACAAAAGGACGAGAATCTCAAGAGAAATAATAATTTTTTTTTTAAAGTGGAAAGGAAGGGGACCTAGCACAGTAGTAGCTGTCAAGCTCATCATCTCAAAGATGGCATCACCTTTGAACCCACACCTCATCAGTAAGCTCAGTGGCCTCTACCCTTCTGGTTGGAGGGCTGGAAAGTAGAGCCAAAAATTCCCTAACAAAGGGAATTTAAGAGGGCTCATAAGCCCAACCAACTCTTCATTTGCCATCAGCTGTACTTCTTAGATTCAACTCCACCATCATCACGATCCCTCAGAGATCCCTTCTCATACTCCATCCCCACTTTTCTTTCTTTAGTTTGTTTCCTCTTCTCTTTGTATTGTATTATATTGACAGGAACTATATTTCCTTTTCTTATTTCTATCCCCAATTCTTAGTATAGTGCCTGGCATATAGTAGGCACTTAATAAATGTTTATTGAATTGAAATTTAATTGAAATGTTAAACTATAATAAAAAATAGCCATCTCTTTGGTACTGGTTAAAAAGTAGAGATGTTGATCAATGGCATAGATATAATATACAGAAACAAACAGAGACATAGTGTTTAATACACCTAAAGACCCTTACTACTAGAGCAAGTTTTTCAATCAGTCAACACACATTTATTAAGTATTACTATGTGTCAAACACAGTACTAAACACTGAGGATATAGAAAGAAGCAAAAGCCAGTCCATCCCTCAAGGAGCTTACAATCTAATGAGGGAGACAACATGTAAACAAATACATACAAAACAAACTACAAACTACGAACAGAACAAAGGCACTAGAATTAAGAAGGTTTGAGAGAAGCTTCCTGTAGCAAGGAGGATTTTAGTTAGGAGTACAAGATTTCCAAGCGTGGGGGACAGTCAGAGAAAATGGCCAGATCACAGAGATGGAGTGTCTTTCATGGAATAACCACGAAGCCAGTGTCACTGGAATGAAAAGCATATGTCAAAGAGCGAGGTATCAGAAGCAAGGATTTAACTATTTAACAATTGTTGGCAAAACCAGATAGCAGTCTAGTAGTTTGGCAGAATTAGGTTTAGGCCAATATCTCATATCCTATACCAAGATAAGCTACAAATTGATATGTAATTTATGTGTAAAATAGTCATATTGTAAACATATACAAATTATATTATAAATAAATTAAAGAATCAAAGAAGGCAAAAATAGTAAAGTTCATGACCAAAGAAGGAATAGAAAGGCTCACAAATGATAAAACAGACATAAAATTTAAGTTTCTGCATAAAAAAGGGAAAAGTTTAATCTAAGATACAAAAAAAATTAAATATTTACCAATTGGACCCATTCTCCAATAGATAAGTGGTCAAAGGCTATGGATAGACAGTTTTCAAAGGAAGGAAGTCAAGCTATGAATAGCCATTTGATAAAATGTTCCAAATCACTAATAATCAGAGAAAGGCAAATTAAAATGTCTGTAAAGTTCCAGCTCACACTTATCAGATTGACAAAGATGACAAAAGGAAAAAAGACAACTGTTGGAGAGACTGTGGAGGAAAAAAGGCACATTAATATACTGTTTATGGGGCTGTAAATTCTGTAAGGCAATTTAAAACTACATTCAAAAGTCATCAAACAATGAAAACCCTTTGACTCAGAGATACCACTACTAGGCTTATTCCCTCAAGGAATAAAAGGAAAAGAAAAAGGACACATATGTACAAAAATTTGCATGATAATACTTTTTGTTGTAGAAAGAACTGGAAACTAGGATCAGTTAGGAAATGGCCAGATTATAGTAAATAAATGTAACGGAATATTATTGCAATACAGAAATGATGAAATAGACAAATTCAGAGGAACCCAGGAAGATGTAAAATTCATTCAGAGTGAGGTGTATAAAGCCAGGAGAACAATTCATATAATACCTACTCCATTTTTTAGAAAAGAAAAACAATTTTGAAAGATTTAAGAACTCTGATGAAACAATGACAAACCACTCCCCTGAAGGTTGAAGATGAAGCAACAAGCTTCCTCCCTCTTGACAAAGAAGTGACAAGGGGTGGCTAAGTGGTACAGTTAACAGATCACCAGCCCTGGAGTCAGGAAGACCTGAGTTCAAATCTGGTCTCAGACACTTAATACAAGCTATGTGACCTTAGGCAAGTCACTTAACCCCAATTGCCCTGCCTTCCCCCTCCAAAAAGCAGCAAAAGACAAAAAAAGAAAAAACAAAAAGACAAAGAAGTGATGAACTAGATGTGGAGAATTTTTGGACAGGGCCAATATGTGGGTTGTTTTGTTTTACTATGTTAACTTACGGCAAGTTTTTTATTTGGGGGGTACTGTGAAAAGGGTAGGGAGGACTGGGTGGAATTGGGGAGGAAAACAGGGCTTGTGATAATAATGCAAAAAAATTTTTAAGGAAGGAAGAAAGAAAAGTGAAGTTTTTTTCTAAGAAAATACATAAAAGAGATCAGAAGGAGGTTTGGGGACAAAAGGACAAGCAAGGCAGCTCTAAAACTAGCTGAATTGAGTACATATTTTTTTTAAAAGAAGCTGCTTGTAATGAAATTCACTGTTTCATATCCTCCTTTTCTATTCTTTGTATATGCAAATGTTTGTGTTTGCTGGTATTTGTCAAGTTCAGAATAACCAAAAAAAATTTTTTTTTTAAGTATTGAGAAGATAGAGGAATTCCACCCCCTCAGGAAGTAGCATCCTCCTTAGATGTAGGCATCTAATACAATACACACACACACACACACACACACACACATACACCCCTTGTTATACTCTGCACTCCCTCAGCTACCACCACCCAAGTACCCTCCTGAGCCTAGTCCATCCCCATTCCTTCCTACTTACTCAATTCTTCCAGTCTTGGACTCAGTTTCCTGCCCTTCTCCCTGTTCATGATCCCTGCAGTGCCACAAATACTCTGGAGTAGCCCAAACCTGCTCACCAGACCCAAACTCTCTGAAAAAAATGATGATTTCACGAGTTTAAAACTACAAAGCTTTGAGAGCATTGTAAGAAAGGTGCTTTAAAAAATACAAAACACTTGATTTCCACAGAAAATAGTTAGATTTGTGTTACTATTTCCTAAAAGACTGAAATAACCTGATTTCAATACATGTATTTTATTATTTTAAAATATTAAATAAATATTATCATTTTAAAACCTAGAGACATTATAACTATTCGTGTGACATTCTGTCAAATATCAATAAAGCCAGGAGTTATATTTACACTTGTATGTAGACTAGTTCTTAGACCCAAGAACAGAAATTTTCTCATTATTTTCATCTCCAAAAGAGCTGAGCTAGAAAAGGATATGTGATTTATATTACACTTTCTATTTATTCCCAGATATTATAATTGCAACACATTCTCTGTTCAGATGAAGACTGATCTAATGAAGAGAATCTGATATCAAGAGAAGGAAGATACAAATTCTGTTCCAAATGCTGCCATTGGTGTACTATGGGACCTGGGCCCATATTTCTCAGAATAGGTAGTTGCCTACTGATATAGACTGAAGGATACCAAAAGACCCCGTGATCAAAAATATCCCTCCTAACTGTCAAGCAGGGTGAAATTCCAATTAGTAGTCATTCCTGCAGGGATGGCCAACAGGAAAGAGGAAGAGACTCCTGATGAATAGCCCTTCAGTTTCTCCACTGGTATCCTTTCTATGTAACTTTAACTCCAGGAAGGCCCTTAGTATATTGAGTGGTCCTGCACCAAATTGATAGGATGATGTAGGCAAGAGTTATAGCACAAGATGGCTAAAAATAATTAAGCTGAATCTGCAACAGATATGTATGGTATAAAAGGAAAGCTGCTGGATTTGGAGTCAGAAGATCTGAATTTGAATTCTGGCCCTGAAACCAACTAGCTGATAACCTTAGGCAAGCCATTTAATCTCAACAACCAAATTGGACTAGATCGAGGACTGGCAAACTATGGCATGGATAGAGCCAAATCCAGTCAACCCCCTGCTTTTTGTACTGCAAACTAAGAATGGTTTTTGCATTTTTAAATAAAGCTTTATTGTATTGAAAACTTTAAAAACCACTTTACTGCCCACAGGATTTGGTTCTTGAGCTGTAGTTTAGATTAGATGATGCCTAAGCCCCCTTTCAGGTCTAAAGTTATGATTCTATGATCTCAGGGAATATTTACATAGATGAGATCATAAATATATTGGAGCATTAGAAATATAGCAAGTTATGTTCTGGCTACTCTCCAGAGGCAAATTATTACATTTCCCCCTCAGGGTTCTAGGATACCCTAACAGGTTTATGTCATTGGCTCAATCTCTGACTAGCTATACTCCCCTCACTATTAGGTAACCAATGAGAAGCACCCAGTTGTATTTAAACATTTAGTATCAATTAGCTTTTAGAAACAGAGATTCACTTCAAAGACACAAGCAAGAACACAAATACAAACATATCTCCTTCTATCCTGCCTCAGTTTCTGGGAAAAGTGGACTTAATCTTAGCTGAGTTCGTATATATCTGATCCCACCAAGTTCACATTGAAAGGCAACATTGCTACCAGGAGGGGTCTTTGTCTCAGTTACTGCTGGGCTGGATCCTGAAAATTATTTTTATTCCTTTAAGCATTAATGTTGAAGAGGCTGCAAAAACCAGATGCTGGGATACCTGGCCATCCAGAAGCTAAAATGCCTGGATGTCCAGCTGCTGAATCTTCTAAACTTTCTGAACTCCCCAGATCAGAATTTCCAATTCCTAAAATAGAAAAGAACAAATGCAGAGGCCAACAACCAAGGCCTGTTTTCCACCAGGCCATATAGTGGTCTTTCTGTGGAAGGACCAAGGCCTCTCCCCTTACTGCATCATCTCTCAACTAGATGCCAGCAATAAAGGAATCCGACAATGAGTAGAGCAGCCAAGAGAACTGCCAAGACCAAGTGGGGCTTCTTTGAAGTTTCCTGAGTTCTAGCTTTCCGAAGTCAATCAAAAAGGCCTCTCCTAATCACATAATTAGCTGACTGGAACCCACTATTAAATGTCTACCCTGGAACCCATTATAGAACAACCCAGCCACTTCCAGGCACTTCGATTATATGTCATCAGTACTCTCTAAAAAGCAAGCTCCCTACTCTTTTCTCACAGGGAAGCATAATCTGAGGTGCTCTGCGACTACACTAGACACCCCCCCAGAGAGGAGTCATTTTTCTGAATAATAAGGCCCATTAAAATGCAAATACATCAAGTGGGAAAAGGTAATGTATTAAGTCATTATCAGCCATTACCACTTGGATGCAACTAATTTCTCAAACTAGCCTTGCCCTGAGGTAATAGGGCAAGTAAGTTTGGATGAGAAGAGGGGAAAGGAAACTGCCAGAAAAGAAAATCAGGTGCTTTTGAATGAGGTAATCTACTGGTAACCCCTGTGCATAAAGGGATCTTCTGGGGGCTTTGAGGGGAAGAATAGGAGGGTAAAGGATGAGGAGAAGAGTACTTATGCAATCAGAAATTAGGAGAATGGTCAGTAATGGGAGTAGAATGACTGGGCTGAAAACAGACTTTATCATTTTGCCTAGGACTAATTGGCACTGTGCGTGTCTTTAGGTAGCCCTCTTCTTTTCTGTGTGTTTCTCCTTTAAGATAATGGCTCATTTTTAAAATAGTATTTTATTGTTTTTCAATTATATATAAAGATAATTTTCAGTATTCATTTTTTATAAGATTTTGAGTTTCAAAATTTTCTCTCTCCCTCCCTCTCTCCCCTCCCCTCTTCCTAAAATGGTAAGCAATTTGCTATAGGTTATATATATGTGCAATCATGTAAAACACATTTCCATATTAGTCACAGTTGCAAAAGAAGAAACAGACCAAATGGGAAAAAAAAAATACAAAAAAGTGAAAATAGTGTACTTTGATCTGCTTTCAGAGTCCATCGGTTCTTTATCTAGATATGGGTAGCATTTTCCATCATGAGTCTTTGCAATTGTCTTAGATCATTGTATTACTGAGAAGAGTTAAGTCATTCACAGTTGCTCATCACACAATGTTGCTGTTACTGTGTATAATGTTTTTCTGGTTCTGCTCATTTCCCTTTGCCTCAGTTCATACAAGTATTTCTAGGTTTTTCTGAAATCTGAATGGCTCATTTTTATATAGCTCTTTTGCCACAACAGCAGCCCTAAGGGGCAAATGGTACCAATATTGTCTCCATTTTACAGATGAAGGAACTAAGGTTCATATAATATGACAGTATGACACAGCTAAAATCATTGCCAAGGCATGAAGATAGATAGGTTTCCTAACCTCAGGAGGGGAGATCTTTCCAGGACATCATACTACTCCTCGAGAAACATCATCAGGTCAGTCTATCTCACAGAGAAAAAAAATAGAATAACTATGATGGTTGTCCTTCAGGGCTGAAGGACAGCGTATTGTTAGACAGTTGTGTTCTAAACTCAGGGGCTCACCCTCTGCAGCACTGGTACAAAAATTATTTCAAGTAAGGTGACTTAAGTTGCCTAACACCCAAAGGTCCACCATTGTCCTGAAATCCTGCAGTGTACCCAAGTGAGATGGAGTTAGGGTACAATCTGGAATGATCATAAATTACTCTAAAAGAATAAGATGTGTATTAATAACATTGTAGAGCTCTTTGCTACTATGTGAATGCTAAGTAGAACAGAAATTACTTTGGAGTGCTCTCTCAACTTAAATGATCTCCCAGATAGAGCAACTTTTGACAAGTTATCAACACAACTTTTCAAATAAAGCAGTTTCAGCCCTTTCACTTCTGACCACAAGATAAAGTCTGTGGAACCAAAGGTTAAACTTTAATTGATTAAGGTCTTTTTCTTTTTTCTTCCCTTCTCTCCCCTTTATCTGGATCATCTCTACAACAGTGAATTGAAGATTAGATACTAGGCATTACGATTTTTTCTGCCCAGTGAATAGACTTGAAATGAATTTTACATACATTATGTTGAAAGTCATTTGAAGTGAAATAAATAATGTTTTCACCCACTCAAAACAGGTTTTGGTTTTTGTGTTGGGTTGGGGTTTTTTGGGGGGGGTAGGATTGGTTCTCAGTTGGTTTTAATCAGTTTACAGTGATCTTTTGCTCATTTCTGGAGGTCTTTCTTCTCAAAATTTGGGGTCAATTTTTAATAGTGTTGTATATTCTCATCCCCAAATTCAAGGCTAACCTTAATAATAAAGTAGTTTTCTGTGTTTAATTTTCTCCAGATAAATGGAACACGAACCTCTTTAGGGTTTGATGGCTTCCATTTTACCTTACTTTGGCAACATATGTAGTATGTCAAAGGATCCTGACATATTCTTTGCTTCACTTAAGCTTCTGTTAATGATTTTCCTGGTTTTCCTCCCAGCAAATAGACCTCTTTCCCCCCATCTCCTTTCCTGGCACTCTCTCCATTCTTTCACACTTGAATGGTTTGCTTTCTTTTCATTCCATAGTGTTCACTATAGTAGACATAGTAGTCACTAAAGTTGAAGCTATCATCTCGATGCAGGTATGAAAAATAAGCCCAACCTTCTCCATCCCCTATCCAATTATGAATCTCCATTCACTCCTTTATATTCCTATTGTCTTTTTTTAAATAATACTTTATTGGGGTGGCTAGGTGGGCAGTGAATAGAGCACCAGCCCTGGAATCAGAAGGACCTGATTTCAAATACAGCTTCAGACACTTAGCACTTACTAGCCATATGACCTTGGGAAAGTCACTTACCCCCAACTGCCCTGCCTTCTGTCCTCCAAAAAGCAAAAAAGCAAAAAAACAAAAAACAAAAACATTTTTCCCAATTACATGTGAATTTTTTTTAATATTTGTTTCATTTTTTTAAAGTTTTGCATTCCAAATTCTCTCTCTCCCTTTCTCCTCTCCCCTCTCCCTAAGATAGTAAGCAATCTGTATAACCCTGTTGTCTTCCTGTTATATCCGACTTACCATGGCAAAAACTTGTCTTCAATTTCATGATTTGAAGTTAAGACATGAGTTCTTAGCTCTGCCACTTTCTATTTGTAGGGCACACAGCAAGTCACATCTCTTTGGGTCTCAGTTTCCACATCTCTAAAATGAGACAAGTAGACTATATCATCTCATAGGTGTCCATAGAGTGTAGTTTGAGCATTATGAGGGCTCTTCCTCTTTCCCTCAAAGAATAAAAAGTGTGATGGCATCCTTGGCCTATGCTTCCCATCGATCATCTCTAAGGTCTTTTCAACTCTAGTTCCTGTCATACCTGATCCTTTCTTCCCCTCTCTATCCCTTATCCCTCCAATTTTGTTGCCACTGGTAATTCCTTTAACTTTCTTTGCTTTCTAAAGCTAAAGCAAGTGTTTGCAGGAGCTAGTATCTATCTTCTTGTCTCTCTCCTATGTGACCAGTATTGGCTATCAACAAAACTGTGAGTCAGTTTTCAGACATTTCATTTCTTATCCCTTCATTTGGGTGTGTCAACGTAATCTAAAAGAAAATATTTCAATGGAAGGAAGGCAAGAAAACTTACATTTTTTTTTTTGGTCTCTGTTCCCGGCTAAGACCATTACCTCAAGCAAGCTGCTAACTTCTCTATGTCTCAATCTTTCCAATTATAAAATGGAGTTAATGGGAAATTCTCTTTTTATTTAGAAATCATTCGTGAATAAATGAAACTGTGTTCATATGTTAAGTCATTGACAACTGAATATCAGGTACAGCAAACGTTCAAAATATACAACTCAAAGCATCTTAAATCTCCCTCAAAACGTAGATAAAATTTACCAATGCCAGGGCACATCAGGAAATCATTGAGCAGTCAATCCCACCAAGATTATCTTTGGCAAAGGTGGTTGGGTAAAACAACTTTAGAAAAACTGTGATGAGTTCTTGTGTAAATCATCATGACAATAGTCTACCTAAAAGTATCCAATAGAATTACAGTAAATCAGCATAGAACATGTGTTATTATACCCTATATTGAAATTATATGTTGCAAGAAAGAGAAATGGGAAGAAGATAAATCCTTCTAAATGCTTTCAAGTATATCAACAATATATTTATGGCATGACTGATTTGTTTTGATGGATGGTTATAGTCTCTTGCTGCTTACTTAATCAGACACAACTGAGACTCATGCATGGTAGTGATTGGTTCAGAAGAGAAATGTTGTCCAATTTTGTTAGCATTACCATTGATCTCAATAGTTTTATGCCATAAACTGGTTTTGGTGGGAAAGGGAGCATTTGATGGAAAAGAGAATGAGTGAGAAACAGGTAACATTTCTCCCAAATCAGTCCTTAACAAGCTCATAATTGAAGGTGTTGTAATTTCTGAAAGAAGGCTGAAATTTTAACAACGCTACTAATCACCATTCCAAGCAAAAAAGTGATTCTGGAGAAAATGATGTTTCTCTGTGGTGTAGATAATGAACTGAACCCAGAGTGCCTCCAAGCTTCCTCATTCCAATGACAGTCACCCTAGAAATATATCGATAGGCTACACTGACTGTGTTCATTTTATTCATCAAAGTAACAGGAGAAGAGGTAAACTAGATAAATGACATAGGAAAATTACAAGTTGCCATTGGCTTATAGTGTCATTTTGGCTTTGTTTCAAAATCAATCAATATCAAGAATATCACTTCATGGCCTTTGTTACAGAATATACAAATATACTACACTAATATAAAGCATCTCCTCTTGCAAGACCCCAAAAGAAAAATCCCACAAATAGGTCTCTGGAGTTAATTACTTTGCCTTTCTGATAGTGTTAATACAATCTCCCCTAAGACCTACTCAACCTCATTTTTTTCCTTGGGGCAAAATGGAAATGGGTAGGAAAGAAGAAAAAGAGAGTAATTTGACTCCCTCACACATATTTGGGGAGAAATGGCCCAGACCAAGAAGGTAATCAGTTTTTTTTTTCCTATGTTGACATACTGTAAGATTGCCAAAGTCTTTACAACTGTTTAATGCTGGCCAACTAACTTCCCAAGTCAGCTTTTCCACATAATTAAAGGCCAATATAGTCCTTCAACAATCTCTTCCCATGGTCCTGCTTGCCCTTCTCTTGAAGATCTGATTGTTAATAGCTCCTTTAATTACCCCTTTTCTCACCCAACTTTTCAGAGTTCTTCCATTGACTTCCTAATGTGTAAACGGGTTGAGAGGACTGAACCCCACCCTTGCTCTGATACTTCCTAATTGAATAATCCTGTGCAAGTTACTTAACCTATTCCTCCTCCTCCAAAAAGCCAAAATATGGCACTAATGGCAAGAGATTTCTCTGAGATTATTCCAAATCTTCATCAGTTTCCCTGATTAACTAAGTAAGCCATTCTCTGTTTGCAACTTGAGTTAAATATTTCACGAATGGATGGGTATTTTTGCTGCCAGATGTTATCCTGTATCCCATCTTTGAATTTACAAAACTAATGAAACAGACCATCTGCACAGTGAGAAGCCACAACTCTCCCTTACTGGAGATACGCCATCGTCCTTGACATGAAAATTCAACCTGGGATCAAATCCAGGATGGGTCAGTTTCTTGCTTTTGAGTCTGTGAATTTGAAGTCACTCCTGTGATCAGATAAATTCTACTTCTAAAAGACTCCCTGAGTGTCATATTTTTTTTTCTTCTTATAGCTATTCTTCATACCATAACCACCATAAGATCCTTTATATCATACTAGCACAGGGAAAAGAAGACTTTGTCTGGGGCGGCTAGGTGGCGCAGTGAATACAGCACCGGCCCTGGAGTCAGGAGGACCTGAGTTCAAATCTGACCTCAGACACTTGATACTTACTAGTCTTGTGACCTTGGGCAAGTCACTTAACCCCAATTGCCTTGCCTTCCCCCCTCCAAAAAGAAAAAAAAAAAAAGACTTTGTCCCAGGGTGCCAGCATGGAGTAGAGGCAAATAAACCCTCCAAGGGAAGGTATAATACTCCCCCTTGAAGTTAACACTGTCCTCATCCCACACCTCACTCTCCTCCACTGGACTGTTGAGGGACACCTTTCTTCTAAGCCAGCTTCATTCCCCATCTTAACTCCTGCTGGACATTGTGCATCAGAACCATGGGCCTCAAGGGAACCTGGCATATCTATAACCTGAGAGACTAAACTGTCCAGCTAGTCTCTCCTTGTCTAGTCTTTCATTTGGTTTAGTTGCAAAAATGCTAGATTTGGAGTCAGGAGACCTGGGTTTGAATCCTAGCTCTGCCGCTTACATAAATCATTTCAATTGTCTAGGTCTCTGTTTTTTTCATCTGTAAAATGAGAGAATTAGACTAAATAATCTTTATTGTTATTAAGTCATTTTTCAGTTGTGTCTGACTCTTTGTGACCCCATTTGGGGTTTTCTTGGCAAAGATACTAGAGTGGTTTGCCATTTCCTTCTCTAGCCCATTTTATAGATGAGGAAACTGAGGCAAACAGGGCTGAGTGACTTGTACAGGGTCACACAGTTAGTAAATGTCCGAGTTCAGATTTGAACTCAAGAAGATGAGTTTTCTTGACTCCAGTGCCAGCACTCCAGCCACTGTGCCACCTAGCTGCTCAAATGACCTTTACATCCCTTCTAGTCCTAAATCTATGATCCTTCCCCTGGCTTCCAAAGCATTTCCTCCTATAAGCCTCGGTCCAAGGGTGGGGAACCTGCAGCGTTGAGGCCACATGTGGGCTTCTAGGTCCTCAAGTGTTGACCTTTGCCTGAATCCAAAGATAGAAGGTCACATGTGGCCTCAAGGTCACAGGTTTCCCTAGTCCATACTCCCTGGTGCCACCAGACTAACTGAACAAAAACAATCATATCATAATCATAAGTTTTGGCAAACCTGGCAATTCCATCCCTTAGAAGACTGTAGTACCTACCCGAACTTTAGCTTTTTTTTTTAGCTTTAGCTTGCCACCCTTTTGACTTGATACAGTCTCTCTGGTCCCAATTTTACCACTACTCACCTAACAGAATCAAAGATATAGAGCTGAAAGAGTCCTTAGGGAGACTATCAAGTCTAATTTCTTCATTCTACAGGTGAGGAAACTGAGGGATGGGGAGGTCAAGTTACACATGGCCACATAGCCTGGGAGTCTCTAAGGATTCTAATTTAGGTCTTCCTGACTCCAGGTCCAATACTTTATGCTACCTAACTGTCATTTTCCAAATACTTATTTATTTGCAATCATATTAAACCAAAGCTGGCAAATCTCCAGGAATATGACAACCTGCTGAGAAATCTTTTAAGTCTTCATTTAAGATCTTCATAAATTAAATCTAAAAGTACCTACCATCTTCTCCTAGGGCAGTTAGATGGTGCAGTGGATAGAGCAGTGGACCAGGTGTAGGGAGGACCTGAGTTTGAATCCAGCCTTAGTCACTTACTAGTTGTGTGAGCCTGGGCAAGATATTTAACTTCAGTTTCCTCACCTGTGAAATGGGGATAACAATAGCATCTATCTGCTAGATTATGAGGATAAAATATGATAATATTTGTAAAGTGCTTTGCAAATCCCAAATCTCTATAACAAACGCTAGCTGTTTTTATTAACTTGGTACGAATTTAAGAGATTAAACATTCTCTTTCAGGTTCTCTTCCATTCATTCATTTTTTGTCTCAACAAATATTTATTTAACATCAACTACGTGCAAGAAAAGGTACTACCTTTATGCAAATACAAGCACTAATATATTCTAGTCTGCTTTTACTTTCTTCTATGACTTGAATACTATCTGCTTCATAAACCAGAGACCTCATCTTCTAGTATTTCATAAAATAATATGAATAACTTCACTGAGTAATATTATGATACAAAAGGTAATGCCTATCACTTACCCAATATTAATTATTATATATTAGTATATATATATATATTAGTATATAAAGGCAGCAAGGGGTAGTACAATGGTTTCCAATGGTTTTATTGTTGTTGTTCCACAAATCCCTTTCAAAAACAACCACAAATATGTGTCATAGGCCCCTAGGGTGATTTAATATATCATTTATGATATTTTCTTAGATTTATTCATTGTTTCTAATACCGACAAAGATAACTCTTGTCTAAGAAAATTCCAGATTAAAATTTATATTATATAATGATTCAAATACACATATGCTGTTGTTACAGAGGAAAAAAATATTTTAAAAAATATAATAAAAAATTATTTACTGCTTAAAAAATCATTGAAAATTTCTAGTGAGAGCCCCTTAGACCCTAACCATTATGTAGGAACCCCTAGTGTAGTAAGTAGATTGTTTTTGAGCTTGGAGTAGAAAGGCTAAAATGTAAATATCATCTTTAATACTCACTGTCTAATCCTGAGCAAGTCAGCTAACCTCTAAGTGCCACCCACAACTCCCTAAGACTTCTCTATAGTTGCTACTAATACTTTACATTTATCTAACTCCTTAAGGTTTACAAAGGCTACATATACAGTAACTCATTTGATCCTCCAAACAACACTCTTAGGTAAATGCTACTGCTGTTCTCATATAGATAAGGCTCACATGAGATAGTAACTCACCCAGGGCCATATAGCTAATAAGCGTCAGAAGCAGGGTTCAAACCCAGATCTTCCTAATGTCAAATCTACTTTTCTCTCTCTCTCTCTCTGTCTCTCTCTCTCTCCCCCTCTCTTCTTCTCCGTCTCTCCCCACTCTACCTCCACCCCCACAAATGCTTGAAATATAGTCGGCTCACTGCACCCGGCTTGCTCCTTTTCCACCTTCAGCTGCTTCATCCCTTCTTGGCCACCTGCTGGCCTTATACTCTGAAGGGCTGACCATATTGGTACCAGACTTAGTGCAAACAACTGGTCAACTTTCAACCCTAATGGTGCTCAGGACTCCCCATCTAAAATGCTACACCAGCCTCACTCTCCCCAGTAGCAGGAATTATAAACAGGTGCCACCATGCCTGGCCTCCACTTGCTTTCAAAAGGGATTTAACACAGCATGCAACATTAAAACACATAAAATGGGACAGTTAAAGAACAAGAGCCAACTTTAAGAATGCTTCCATTTATTGATAGAAAGAGCAAAGATATAATAATAAACATAAAATAGTTCAAATGAGATCATGCATGTGAAAGTACTCTAAAAATTTTGAAACCTTATTCAAATGTAATAAAATGTTAACAGGAATACTGCAATTAAATCTCCTTGCAGATTTTCCCTGCTTGACTGGGATATAAACTCTTTTAATATCACTCCATGCTTTTACTTCTAAGGAGTTGAGGGGCTCTGCTTAACTTGAGAGTTTCTCAGGAGGGTACTAGCCTTTCTGCTCAATAACCTGCCTCTAAATTCACTAGAGAGCCTCCTTGAAGCCTTTTCTAATTAACCCTCTTGGTTCTCAAAATTTCATTACTCTTAATCCCTTTCAGCACTGGTATGGGTATGCCTTGCTTTATATGATACAATAAAACATCATTAATTCAAACTAATTGGGGGGAAGGCCAGCCAGCCTAAACTGGAGGAAAATGAATTATGGAATATTTTTAAAGAAATACAGTGTTTTTTAAAATTTCAGTTACAGGCAATAATTCCCTAGATTTGCAAAGCCCTTTCTGAGATAATTCTTTTGGGAATTTGCTCTAATAAATAGATTTAAATTATTTTCAATTAGCATACGAATTATTCGCATGGAAATGGCATTTCTGACCTGCTTAAGGACGCTTCTCAGACTGATGAAGTGGAAGGAACACTGGCCTTGGAGCCAGAAGGCCTAGGCTCAAGTCCAGGCACAACCACTTAGTAGCTCTGTAACTGGGAACAAGCCACTTCCCATGGTGTAGCTTCCTCACCTATTTGACACAGAGGGTAATACTTGTGCTATCTTCTTAACAGAGGTCTATCAAATAAGATAATTATGAAGAGTGTTTATACCGGTAAAGAGTTAAATAAACATAAGCTATTGTTATTGGGAGAGTGGGGGCAGAGAATTAAGAGCTGTACCACAAAGCCTAACTAACCGTGGAAATCAGAGTTATTTCAGGGACTCATGAACATCTTGCATTAGGGAAGCTGACTTTTTCAACCCAAGTGAATGCTTTATATTTATTTCTATTAAATTTAATCATATTAGATTTGGCCTAATACTCTATCAGGGGTGGGGAACCTGTCAAGATCTTTCTGAGATCTGAATCTGTTACCCACTGCATCAACTATTTATCCCAATTTTTTCTCATCTACAAATTTGATAAACAAATCACATGCCTTTTTTACCCAAGTTATTGATAAAAATGTTACATAACTCAAACTTAAGCATACATCTCTGGTACAGTCCACTGAAGACCTCATTCCGAATTGACTTTGTTGTTGTTTTAGCCATTTTCAGTTGTATCTGATTCTTTGTGTGTCTCCTTTGGGGGTTTTCTTGGCAAAGATCCTGGAGTGGTTTGCCATTTCCTTCTCCAGCTACAAATTCACAGTGAGCCATTAATAACCCATCTTTTCTATACAAACCACCTAGACCAGTTCCAAATTCACCTCATTCTACTATCGGCCCGTGTCTGATCTTTTCCATGTGAAACTATATCAAATGCTTTGCTTAAATCAGGGCAAACTATATCTACACCATTTCCCTTATAGCTGGTTGTTTTCCTTAATTCTTGAAGAAGACCAAAATGATGCCACTGTGTTGAGGTCAAGGTACAGTGTGTCCAATTGTGCTCAATCAGACCAATATGAGCTTGGAACACTACCATAGATTGAGCACAAATAGTCCATATGAACATTTGGAATGGAGATGTGTTTAAATTTGTACGTCTCACGGGGTTTTTTTCTTTTTGAGCTACTGCAATTCTACTTCACTCATAGAGCACAGCACCTTCTTTGAAGTGGGCATGCCATGCTGGGTGATGCTTTGCCAGTGTCTCCCATGTCACAGATCAATTCCAAAGTTCTTCAAAGAGACCTTGAGAATGTCCTTGTATCTTTCTTCTGACCACCATGTGAACACCTGCCTTGAGTGAATTCTTCTCTGATGACACCCTGGGGTTGGAAGCTAGGTGTGGTTACACACCAAGGGCCAAAAACAGACCAAGTAGATCAGGAAGTGAAGTGTGGGGACAAAAATAATGGGTCATATCCCCTGTTCCAGTGCTATCACTGGCATATCATATCCCTTCTGATGCTGAGTCTGGTTGATTCTGTGTACATAGTGCATTAGGGAATTAGGGAATATCAGGGAATATTCCCAATTAGGGAAAAGGGGAATAATCAAGGATGACTCCCATGACTCTGAACTATTACAATGGCTTCTTGACTTAGCTATCTTCTTCAACAATCTTTCTCACTCTGTTGATTTGTGGATTAATGAAAAAAGGGACCATGAAGCAAAGGTAAGTTTGAGCCAGGCCCTGCTCCTGAAGGGCAGGTCAAAAAAGCAAGAACATGTTTAAGCAGCAGAAGGTGGCTTATTTGCTTCTTTGCCATATGGAAGCTTCAGAAACAATAAATATCTTGGAACAAATGAAGAAACTGGGGTTCTCAATGTCTCCAAATACAGATTTTTCATTTAGGACGTTGGAATGGAACTAGCTAAATTAGAAATAAATCCAAGCAGTTCAGATCCCAACATGATTAGTTTCTGGTGATAAGATTATCTCATTTATGATAACCCAAATGTCACTTTTACATGTATAACCTTCTGATCATCTCCTAATTATATCTCCAAATTTAAAAAAGAATACCTGACCATCAGTCATAATGAAGGTGTCATTAAATATTTAGGTATGATTGCTTTTATATTTGGAATCCTTCTCATCATGGGTAAAATTACACTGTGCCAAGGTTGAAGGGGAAAAAGACATCTTTTTAAAAAATTAAAGACATGAAGAATTTGAATGTCATAGGAATTTTAAGGACAACCTTCTAATATTCACATAGACTAAGGAAGATTGTGATGAGTCATGATGTTACTTTTTTAATCCTTAGAGAAATTTTAAAATTTATTTCTTTTGATCTGGACCCATGTTTTCATCAGTATGAGGGATTCCCAGTTTGGGGCCTCCTTTCACTGCACAGACTTGGCAACACAAGTAATTTATTGTCTTAGTGAGTTGCCTGGGTAACTGAGCAGTGAAGTGACTCATTCATAGACACAGAGACAGCACGCATGAGAGGCAGAATTTGAACTCAGATTTTCCTGACTCCAAAGCTGTCTCTCTATCCATTGCACCCTACTGTTTCTCCCTTAGAGAAATGCTGTTTCCAAATTTTGTCAATTACTTAATGTCCACAGTACACTTAGTTATGTATGTGAAAATATCAAGTCTGGTTAGCATAACTTCAGCTGTTTCAGTGATATAAGTGTTTAGAATATGAATAAACAGAAAAAGCAGCTAGATGGTACAGTGGATAGAGTGCCAGACCTAGAATCAGGAAGACCTGAGTTCAAATGTGGCCACTGACACTTACTAGCTCTTTGACCCTAGGTAAGTAACTTAACCCAGTTTGCCTCAGTTCCTCATCTGTAAAAATGAGCTGGAGAAGGAAATGGAAAAACAGTCCAGTATGTCTACCAAGGGAACCCCAAGAGGGGTCACAGAGAATTCAACATGACTGAAATGACTCAAGAACAACAAACATGGGGGAAAGGACAGGAAAGTTGTGGAGAGGAGAACACTTTGGGGAAAGCACTTTGCAAATCCTAAATCCTAAATTAGATGGAGATAGAGAATATGCTGGAGGGAGCGTTCAAATATACAGAAGCAATGGTTCTAGTGCTCTTAAATCACCTGTCATTTGGGGATTGAATATAAATACTACCTAAATGCTATTACTTCCCTAAATGCATATACATCATCTCAAGTTACTGCTATCATTAGGAGTCACTCAAGAAGGAACAGCTGGCAAACCTCCCGACCCAATTGAAGATAGTGGAATGGATGGTATTCAAGACCATTCAATTCAAGAAATAAGTATCAAGTAAAGGGCACTGAATTAGTTTTTAGGGACACAAAAATTAAGATGATATAGTGCCTGCCTTCAAGAAGTTTACTGTCTACTCTAGTGTACCCACCAATAAACAAAGAACTAAATACAGGATAATTTGAGGAGGGAGAGAACATTTCCAATGAGGGCGATCACTGAAATCATGTCCGTAAAACTGTTTTGGATTGATAAAGCCCTATTCAAATGTAATGTGTTCATGATGATGATGATGATGGTGATGATGGTGATAATGATGATGGTGATAACTTCCATAGCACATTAATGTTTACAAAGCACTGTACATATATTATTTCATTTGATTCCCACAACAACCCGAGAGTATAGGTATTATTATTATTATCCTTATTTTTACACATAAGGAAACTGGGACTAATTATTGTAAGCCATGGCCCAGATCCCTACTTTAGGCTTATTCATATAAGGTTCAATAATGTGGGCATTCTGCAAATCATAGACTAGATGAGGAATAGATGCATTGAAAGAATTCCAGACCAACAAGATTGTAATAATTTTAGACGAAACTGACCTCATGTAGTTACTGGTCTGCTTGGCCTATAACCCAGCACCCTCTACAACATGGCATCAATCTACATTTCCAGAACTACCTCACATCACTCCCTTTCATGTGCTCTATGATTCTGTCAGGATCTCTCCTTCATAATGTTGTTGTTCCGTCCTTTCAATCAGGTCCAACTCTTCCTTAGCCCTTTTGGGGTCTTCTTGAAAAAGACACTGAAGTGGTTTGCCATTTTCTTCTCTAGCTTATTTTACAGATGAGGAAACTAAGGCAAATAGGGTTACGTGACTTGCCCAGGGTCATGTAACTAGTAAGTGTGTGAGGCCAGATTTAAAATCTTGGAGATGAGTCTTCTTGACTCCAGGGCCAGTACTCTATCCACTGCACCACCTAGTTGAACAATATTGCATCCTAAGGATCCCTGTGCCTTTAATGATTGGCCCTGCAGCTTTTGTCTTGGGTCTTTGCTAGTGGTGCCATGGGTCACCAGCAGCTCTGCTGGAGCCACCCTCCAAATTAGTCCGGGGGTCTCAGTCATGCCACATCTCTTGGAACCGGATGACCTGATCTGCAGTGCATCCGGCAGTATGAGAAAGACACCGGCTTCATCAAATTGGACTATGTTACATTTACGGATCTTGGGTCAATGATTACATGGACCATCAGTGACTACCATTTTACTGAATTCCAGACAACTATTTGATCTACCCACCCAAAGATCCGATCCTATTGTACATGCTATGCTAATTTGCGTAAACAATTTAAAAAGGTCATCCTCAGTTAAAAAAATATTAGCCCTGCAGCTGAACTCTTTTATATGGATCATCTAAATAAACTGTGAGCTCTTTTAGAGCAAGAATTGTCTTTTCTATTTGTTATTTCCAGCACTTGACACAGTGCTTGACACAAAGTGCTTAATAAATGCTTTTCCATTTCATTCTAGTCAAACTCAACTAACTACTACTTGAAAAGAAGACATCATTCCCATTTTACAGATGAGGAAACTAAGACTCAAGAAAAGGTAAATAACTTGCCTCCTGCCCACACAGTTATTAAATGTCAGGCAGAGGACTTGGGATTTGATACAACAACCAATAGAAGGTGAAGCTAGGTAAAGAAGTTCTCAGAATGTCAACATCATTGGAGTCTGCTTGTTGAATACTTTTTGTTTGAAGCAAGCTTCTAAAATTAAAAGCATTTGTATTCGTCTTGTGGAGAATGAATATGACTATTCAGTTGTATAGAGATCTCAATGAGGGTATGTCACCATTCTCAGGCTCTTAAATACATTTTCTCTATGTATTACATCCCATAGTCCTAAGTGAGAGATGATGAAATTCAAGTGTGTACAGGCTTTCTGCAGCCTAATCCTCTGTCACTTTAAAAGCTATTTGCTCCTGAGTAGGATAATACTCCATTTGGTTTTCTCCTTAGGGGTTTTAAACAGCAAGCTTCTCTTCTTGGTCAGTGATTCATAAACTGCTCTGTAGCACACCATGAGGCAGTGCTCTGTAGCACACCATAAGGTCTTACTCAGTTTGTTATACATGAGGTCTCCCATGCTCTGTTATACACCTCTTACCTTCTGCATTCCAATAGGAAAATTATGGCAAAGATTTGAGGAGGGCACACCCTGGATCTAGGATTTTATTACTAGGTAACTCTAATGTAGTGCCATAAATTAAGAAGCATCCAATAAAAGTCTTTTGAAAATGAGTTCTAATCTGTCATAGGAAACTCCATAGAGTGTTCAAGGCAAGGAAGTCTCATTCATTTGGTTAGAAAACTTGACAGAAGTAGGGACTATTGTGATAGAAAGACAGTAGACAAGAAGCTTGTTAAGGGTTTGAACCAAGTTTTCTCTAGACTTTGTACCCACCACCTCAAACCCCCAGCTCCTAACATGGTGGAGTAGCGATTCCTGCTCTGAGTACCCTGGAGAAAACCACCAATCACAGCTAATTTCCGCAAAGATCATACAATACTTCGATGAAATGACCTCAAAGTCCTGCATTAACAATAACTGAAAAGAGGTGACAAGGCTATAGTCACCTTGGAACTGACTTTCCCATAGACAGCATATAATAGGTCGGCATCAACATCTCTAGCTTCTAAATAAACTTGGTTAATATGACCAATAGAAACTTAGAGCTGCACGGGACTTCGGAGAGATTATCTAGCATGTCTCCTTCATTTTACAAAAGATGACTCTATTAAATTACAAGCTCAAGGTTAAGTTAGTAATAGAATCCAGTCTCCTGTTTGGTGCAGTTAAAAGAATGTGGGATTGAGAATCATTTGATCTGGATTTGAATCTCAGCCCTGCTATTTACTATCAATGTAACCTTGAGAAAGGTCACAGCATCTTTATCTGTTAAATGAGATAGGCCTAAATGACTTCTCAGTTCCCTTCCCCTCTAAATCTAAGATACCACTTATACTCCAATGCTCTTTCTATTTATATCACACTTGGATAAAATGATTCTAAATCCTTAGAGAACATGGACAAATCAAAATACTGCAAAATCCCAATGTATTGGTGGCCTCAGATTTTTCAGATGAGGAAACTGACTTATCCAGATTCATACAGCTGATAACTGAGGCAGGATTTGAACTCAGGTCTTTCCACCTTCCCAATGCAACACTCTATCCACTACACCATCTTGCTACCTTTAACATCTAGAAATAGATATTTTAATGCAAGAAATGAGTCAGAGAATAGACAAATCTATGAATGAGTATGATATTTCATAATGGAATTTCACTCTATCAAATAAAGGAAAAACTATCATTGCTACCAGACCTATGTGTTCAAAGTTATAGGGAAGTTCTAGATAGGCACCGGTTCCCTGACTTACAATCTTAGAAAGTTGCCTGGGACATTGAAAAGCTAAGTACTTCTCTAGGATCATAAAGTCAGTATGTATCAGAGGCAATACTAGAACCCAAGTCATTATGATCTTAAAGGCAGCCTTCACCCTACTTCTCTTGTTGCAATAATTGAATTGTTGAATAATTAATCAAATCTTGATATAAAGGAGGGCAGTTTATGGTGCAGTGGATATAATGCCAAGCCTCGGAATCAGGATGAACTAAGTTCAAATCCAACCTCAGAGGCTTACCAGTTGTGTGACCCTGGGCCAGTCACTTAACCCTGTTTGCCTTGGTTTCCTCATCTGCAAAATGAGTTGGAGAAGGCAATGGAAAACCACTCTAATATCTTTGCCAAGAAAACCCCAAGTGGGGTCTCGAAGAGTTTGTTATAACTAAAAAGTGACCCAAAAACTGCAAGGAACTATTTAAGGAAAAAACCCTAAACTTGATAGATTCACAGGAAAATTCTATCAAACTTTTAAAGAATAATTAGTATTTATTTTTCTTAAATTATTCTCAAAAAACTGAGAAAGAATACTACTAGAATCCTTTTATGGACAAATATAATCCAAATATGTAAGCCAGGGAAAGATAAAACACAGAAAGAAAACTATAGGCCAATATCATTAATGAATTTTGACTCAAATTTTTTAAACCCCATCAAACAGATTATAGAAATTTATTCAAGAAACCATTGTGACCACAAGGGATTTATACCAGGGATACAAGAATGGTTCAACATTAGGAAAACAATCAAGATAATTAATCAGACTAAAACCTCAAACATCCCAAAACACATGATCATCTCAACAGATACAGAAAAAGTCTTCAACAAAGTACAATGTTCTTTTATGCTGAAAACCTTACAAAGTATAGGCATAGAGGGAATTTTTTATAATGTCATAATAAGCAACTATCTAAAACGAAAAGAAAACGTCAGATTAATAGGGATATACTAGAAATTTTTCCAATAAATACATCAGTGAAGAAAGAATGCCCTTTGAACCACAGACTCTGTGACTGGGCTTATACTTTGAGGAAGTCATCGATAAGGGGGGGGGAAATACCCATATACTCCAAAATATTTGTAGCAATATTTTTTGTCATAGCTAAGAATTGGAAACAAAGTAGATGCCTGTCAATTGGGGAATGACTACATAAATTGTGGCATGTGAATGTAATGGAATACTACTGTGCTACAAGAAATAATGCCTGTGATGAATACAGAGAAGCTTGGAAAGATCTATATGAAATGAAGCAGAAGGAAGTAACCAGAGTCAGGAAAACAATACACATAGTAACTATAATGATATAAATGGAAACAATGGTACTCCAAAAAATCAAAAGTCAATGTAACAAGCTATGACTGTCAAGAGTGACTTGAATGAAGACATCAAAGAAGACAACCCAATACACCCCTTGGTGGAGTTGGAAGGTCCACAGAGGTTATGCTTTGCACTTTTTTTTTTAACTTTCTCAATGTATCAATGTAGGTTGATTTTCTTTTCCTCTTTTAAAAAAAAGACATTTTGTCATATGAGATGGCTTTTTGGGAGGGATAGGGATACATGAGATAATACGGTGATATAAGAAACAGAAATCATCTAAAAAATATTTGAAAAAAAGAATAATGGATCAATGTGAATTCAGAACCAGAAAAGGAAATACACATTCAGCAACAACAGTCCAGTAATAGGAGCAGCTAGATAGCAAAGTGGATAGAGCGCAGGGCCTGGAGTAGGGAAGACCTAAGTTCAAATCTAACCTCAAACAATTCCTAACTGTGTGACCCTGGGCAAGTCACTTAACCTTTTTCCTCAGTTTCCTCATCTGTAAGATGTGTGTATGTCTTACATCTATAAGAATGAAATGGCAAATTACTTTAGTATCATTGCCAAGAAAACCCCAAATGTTGTCATGAAGAGTCAGATGTGACTGAACAACAACAAAAACAAAATTGTGCCATAGAGGATAAAGAGATGGCCTGGGAGCCAGGAATATCTGAACGACAACAAAGGGGCAACATTATCTACCCACTACAAGCCACCACAGTGAGCTTAAGCAGGGCCACCTCCTGATATAATGTGTTTGCCTGATTTCGCAATTCTGCCACATTGTCCTATATGCCCCATTGTGTTCTCTTACCCTCCCCCCATCCTTAGCCCCAGAGGCAGTAAAGAATCCAGGTAAAAGATGTAGAACTTTACAGTATAAGTTGCTGTCCAGCCTTTTAACACTAAGTTGTTAACTGTTGGGAGCACTGTAACTTCTTCCTTTTTTTCAAAACCAATGGAAAAAGAAAAAAGAAAACAAAGGACTATTAGCAGCTACCTGTTCTTGCTATCAGCCAAGTCCTGACCCCAGGAGGGGCAATTAATACCTGCTCTGTGAATTCACCCAGCCACCTGTGACCACCCCATGTTACATCAGGAACCACCTGTCGGCCCATCCAGCTGCACACACTGCATGCCCATCTCCCTTCCAGAGCTGCCCCCTGTCTGTGCAGGAAAGGAAGCCAAGATAGCAACAAAACGCAGATCCTCAAGTCTGGCAACCCACAGCTCAGCAAAGACAGCAGCCAAAGGGGATAGCAGATGGGGTCCCATAGATTTTGCACAGCTGTGCAGCTCATCTCCTCTAAACTCCCTTTGAAGCAATGAGTCTGGGCACCTCATGCTGGCTTGCTTCTGAGCATTCACAATTAATAATGTATACTTAAGATTTAGGTAGCTCTGTTATATTGGACAAATTGTTATTACATGTATTTGTTTGTCCTTTAAGCACCTCAATCATAGGGCTCTAGGAAGGATTCTTCCTATTTTATAGGTTAAAAAAATACTCAAAGAAATTAAAAAGTCAGGGGAAGAAGTAGCTTAGTGTAATGGAAAGAGCACTGAATTTGGAGTCAGGGAGCTGCTTGTGAACCCAGCTCTGCTAATTACTAGCTGTGTGACCTTGGGACAAGACTCATTTAACCTCCCTGGACCTTATTTCTGCATCTGTAAAATGAGGGATTTGGACTAGTCTGGGATTCTTGACCTCAGGGCTATAAACATATTTTTGTTTCATTTTCTTTTAATTTTGATAGCTGTATTTCAATATGATCAATTTCCTTTGCAACTATATGTATTTTCTTTTATACTTCTTAAAACATTTTTCTGGTTGTGTAGCCCTGGGCAAGTCACTTAACCCTGATTACCTTGCAAAAAAAACCAAAACACAACATTATTCTAAGGAGAGGGTCTATAGGCTTTACCAGATTACTAAAGGAGTCCAGGACCCAAAAAAGTAGTCAAGAACTCCCAATAGATTATCTCTGAGGCAGAGCTAAAACCAACCCTAACTTAACCTGGGCTAAATTCAATTGAGTGGAAGGGAAAGGAATACTAATTGATGATGATGAGGAGGAGGAGGAGGAGGAGGATAACGATGATGATGATGATGATGATGATGATGATGATGATGATGATGATGATGATGACGACGACTGGCATTTCTATAATGCTTTAAATTTTGCAACACTTTATAAATGTTACCTCATTTGATCCTCAGAATCTCACAACAGTACTGTAATGTGGGTGTTATATCATCATTTCCCATTTAATTAATTAGAAAATTGAGAAGGCTACTATGACTCTAACACACCTATAACAAGAACTATTCTCTGCTTCCCCCTACCTATAGAACCTAGTTGTGCCACCGACTGCCAAGAGACCATGAGCAAAGGGAAGTGGAGGAAGGGAAATCAGAACTCCAGACGCCATTTAGTCCATGCACAGGGCCATGTAACAGAGGCAGCCTCATGAGCACTAAACTAAGATCTAAACTCCAATCCAGGTTCTGCAAATATCTAGTTTCTTCTGTGACATTGGGAAAACCAGTTATTCTTTCTGGATTTCAGTTTCCTTATCAGTAAAATGAGAGACTTGGACTAGATCATGTCTAAGGTCCCATTCCGTTCTAACATGATATGCCATATGCATCCCTCTTAACTGAAAGAAAGGATTTAGGCAGGCTCTAATGTCTTCAGAGAGTTTCTGTCCTCTTCCCCCTTCTGTCTCACTTACTAATCCTTTGTTCATTTTCCAGCTTCTCCAGCCAAGATCCCTGCTTGCTTTCCTATTTTTTTATGCCCTGCAACCAGTGAGGCTGAACCTAAGAAGGGGAGATTTGTTGCCATCCAAATCTAGTACAGGCACAGAAATGAGGGCCTTCTTTCCTCTATTATCCTGGAAACAAAAGTGAACCAGTACTCTCTGAATGTTTCTTTGGTGGGTGGATTCTGTTTATTTTTCTTTTGGGTCTCTGGTCCATTATTGAGCCACCTGCTATGTGACCAGGGTAACTTTTTGCCCTACGGATGCTGGTTAACAGGTTCAGCTGTAAAAGCATTAAAATCATTTACAGCAGGGGTTGTCTCCTCTGTGGTATGGTAACATCATGTGTCCTGTGCTCAGTCAGGCACTTATACTTATGGCTTTCACTGCTTCCAAGTTTCCAGATGGGATAATTGGATTGTACTTCTCTGGCAACCTTGGTATAGATGGATAAATGCAAGAACTCAATCCTGGTGGGAAGTGATCTTGGGGAATTTACTTAGGGAGGAAATCCCTTAAGTAATTTGCTTCTTAGACAGCTGTCAGTCTATCTTTTCTATCAAGAATGGAAATTGGGATAAGGGTCAGCTATGGACTTATAGCCAGGTGTTCAATATTAGATTTGCTGGTTTCCTTTATGTCCCAACTAAAATCCTGTCTTCTACAGGAAGCTTTTCCTAATCCCTCTTAATTCAATTACTATCCTTCCATGAATAATTTCTTATTTATCATACACATATATATAGCCTCTTTGTATATATTTGTTGTCTACTGCATTAGACTTTGAGCTCCTTGAGAGCCTTTTTTCTGTATCCCCAGTGCTTAGCCCAACACATAGTAGGTGTTCGATCAATATTTATTGATTGTTGATTGGTGACTACTAGCCTAGGGTCAGAGAAATCTTTCACTTGAACAGGCTTTGTTTCTATCCTCTTGCTCCATCACTTAGGCTTCAGTTTCTGCATCTATAAAAATAACAAATTTGGACAAAATGGTATCTCAAGTTCTCTCCAGTCACTTACAGCCCTTCATGATCCTAACAGTTTCCCTTACCCAGGTTCCAGTCTAGCATTCTTTTCATGTAGCATGAAGCCATCCTTAGTGTGACCATGTATGGAAAAGTATTCTGAATTTGGAGTCAAAAAACCTCGTGGGATCAAATCCCACCTTTAACACATCATCTGTGTTGCTTCTGGGTCTCAAGTTCCTAACCCACAAAATAAAAGGATTGGACTTGGTCTCTTAAGTCCCTTGTAGCTCAAAATCTATGATCCTGCTAACTAGAGAAGGATTTTGTGGTAGAGCCCAGGAGGCAAAAAGCAGAGGGAGTGGATCAAAATAATGAGTAGAGTGAAGGGCAACAAACAAAAGCAGAACTGGATAAATAACAGAGATCTTTCAAAGAAAGCATACCACATAAAAGACAGACAGAGACAGAGAGAGAGAGAGAGAGAGAGAGAGAGAGAGAGAGAGAGAGAGAGAGAGAGAGAGAGAGAAACACCAAAAGGTGAAAGATTGTTTCTATGGTGATGTAAGTCTTAGGGCTAAGACTGTAGAGCCGCTGGCTGTGAACAAATGTATTTTAAATGAAATGTGAGGTAGCTGAGGTAACGAAGTGGAGATCTCTGCCAATAAAAAGAGAATCAATGGGAACACCCATCCCCCATCCTCTTACTCTGTGGCTTTAATCATGGCTGGCACTGCCCCCAGATTCGTCTGCCTCTGACTATCCAAACAGAGAATGAGTCTTTCAAAGACAGAGTATGATATAGCCCTGACCTTGCTCCTCCAGGTCTTTTTAGCTGGCACAGACTTGCCTTTAATTTGTTAGGGAAGGAGTTCAGCCCAGCATAAAATGATGTTTTTTCTCCCATCCCTGCTCTGGGGAGTTCTACTTCTGAATTCAGTGTTCAGAACCATCTCTCCACCTGCTGCCCCCTGCAGCGACACACGGATCCTTGCAACAAAGCGGTCCCTTGAGTGGTTTTGCCTCCCTCATCTGCTGTTTGTTCCTGTTGACTTCAGCTATTGTCTGGACTCTGCATCTCTGAGTGTTGCCTTTCTGGTGATTAGGCTGTAGTTATCCTCACTTCAGCTGGGACCGCTTAGTCTGGCTATGATTACCTAAGAAAGACTGCCTCATAATGTTCAGCAGTAGTAAAGTTGTTGGGGAGTTTTTAAAAAAAAAAACTTACACACATTATTTACGGCTCAAAAACAACATTCATCTGAATGTCACTGAATGATGGAAGTCGCTGTCAAGGTCACTGCTTTTCACAGTGTCACAGGGGCTCAGAATTGGAAGGGACCTCAGAAGCCAGCTGAAGTCCAACTCATATCTCACTGAGATCCCTTCTAGCAACATACCTATCAAGCAATCATCCAACTTTACTGGATGTGTGAGGGGGAAGCCATTGCTTCCCAAAGCAGTCCTCTACACTTTTTCAAAGTTATA
This sequence comes from Pseudochirops corinnae, assembly GCA_028646515.1. Classification (NCBI taxonomy): domain Eukaryota; kingdom Metazoa; phylum Chordata; class Mammalia; order Diprotodontia; family Pseudocheiridae; genus Pseudochirops; species Pseudochirops corinnae. The sequence continues at coordinate 28,394 of JAQQSV010000461.1, forward strand.
ATTATTAGGAAGTTTTTCCTGACATCAAGCTCAAGTTTCCTTTGCAACCTCTTCCCATTATTCCAAGTTCTGTTCTCTAGGACCAAGGAGAATAAATGAGACATGGTTTATTCTGGCTCTTACCCAGAACCAAGCAAGCCACAGTCACTTGCCCTCAGAGTTCCAGGTTATCATGAAGGATCTATAGTTATCTATCCTCCACTGCCATTAGCTTGAGTCCAAACTGGCAGTGCGCTCCCACTGTTATGGCCTGTGACTAGCATCACAGTTAAAACTGTGTAACTTTAGCTTCCATTAAACCACTTAATATTAGCTCTTAAAAAGGAATATGTATTTAATAGAGAGATACAGAGAGAGAGAAATGGATGATATACATCAAGAACAAATGTATGAGTATTTTCTCCAACACCCAAATGACATAATTTCTTCTAAAATATTTCCCATATTTACACTATCTATCTAGATATAGATATAGAGGATATAGATAGATATAGATCTTGTCTTTTTCATTAATATATGAGCTTCTTGAGGGCAGGAACTATGGTTGGAGTGGGGGGTAGTTTTTTTATCCCCCAAGTTTAATACAGTGTCTGGTACACAGTAAGTGCTTAGTTAATGTGTAGTAAGTGATTGACTTGAAGGCTATTCCAGCAGAGAAGACCCAGCTTTGGAACTCAATGTGGTTACCATAGGATGGAGAGCCAGAACAGGTCTTGGAAATCATCAAACCCAACACCCTCATTTTAGTGAAGACCAGTGAAGGAAAATGATTCACTTAAGGTTACATAAATAGTAAGTGGTAGAGTTGAGACGATCAGATTTCCAGCTCCAAATTTAGTTTTACCGAGGTGGAAAGTTTTCAAGTATGTGCCCAGTCAGAGGGCCCATAGTTGAAACTATTACCTGTCATGTGAAGACAAGCTGTTTAGAGAGTTCATGTCTTAGACTCTCTTCTTCCTCATCTCCTCCTCCTAATTTCTCTGATTTCCATCAAGGTTCAGCAAAAGTACCATATTCTGAAATAAGCTTCTTCCAGTCCTTAATCTTAATGTGTTCCCTGTGAGATTGCTTCCATTTTATCCTGTATATATACACACATATACATGCATGCAGGTGTGTATACACATATGTGTGATATGTGTGCATATATATTTTATATATGTGTACATACATATATACATACAGAGAGATGGATGGGGAGAGAGAGAGAGAAAAGAGAGACAGAGATAGAGACAGAGAGACAGAGACAGAGAGAGACAGAGACAGAGACAGAGAGAGACAGAGAGTATGTAGTTGTCTCCAGGATAAAATATAAAATCATCCATTTGGCTTACAAAGCTTTCTATAACCTGACCCTTTCCTACCTTTTCAGTCTCCTTAAAACTCACACTATCCCATACACTACAATCCAGAGTGGGCTCCTTGCTAGTTCTCAAACACAACACTCTATCTCCTGATTCCAGACATTTTCCCTGGCTGTTCCCCATACCTAGAATTCTCTTCCTCCTCATCATTGCTTCCTGGCTTACCTAGCTTCTTCCAAGTCTCAGCTAAAGTTCTACCTCAGCTAGAGTCCTAAGAGTTAAGAAGCCTTTCCTGATCCCCTTAAATGAAAATGACTTTCCTCTGTTAATTATATCCAGTTTTTTCTTGTATATATCTTGTTTGTACATAGTTGTCTGCATCTTGTCTCCCCATTATTTTGTGAGCTTTTTTAAAGCAGATATTGTTCTCTTTTTTTTTTTTTTTTAATTATTCCTAGGGTCTTCAAAACCAAGCATCCATCACTGTCATATCCTGAAATTTCTCTCAGTACTTAGGGGCTTCTCACCCAGGAACATCCAATTCTCTCTGAGGCTTTTTTACCCTGAAATATCCAACCCTCCACAATGCCTAGCCCCTTCTCCCATTGGTGAGTTGCTAATGAATCCTCCATTTTGTGGAAGAGCCCAGAATGGGCAGCCTTCATTTCCCTACTTTCCCCTTTTTAAGCCTCTGGATTTCAAAACCATGCCCACCAACTCTGTGTTGGATACCCTCACTCTCCCTCCACATTCCCAATTGCTACCTTCCCTCCACTTTTCAGCTTTCTTTTGTGTTTTGTCTTATCCCAGTAGAAGGTAAGCTTCTTGAGGGCAAGAAGTATCTTTTCTTGCCTGTATTTGTATCACCAGTGCTTAGCAAAGTGTCTGGAACAGTGTAAGTACTTAATAAATGCTTATTTCCTTCCTTCCTTCCTCCTTTTGTTCCTTCCATCCTTCATCAGAATGTTGACCACCATATGTAATGACTTTTTTTATATAACCACTCATAACTACCTATATATTAAGGTATGGATGCTTAGGAAGGGAGACTACACATCAGTAAAAATAATAGGTCATTTGAAGTATGGAAGTACAATTATAATAATTGCTTGTATTTGTAGAGCACTTTAAAGCTTCCAAAAATATTGTATATGCATTATTTCATTGGATCCCCACAATACCTACTGTTCCTCTGCCAAAGGCAGAAACTTTAATAAATTCTCAGCTTTCTTTAATGGTAATTTCATTCTTCCAAAGGTGGGTGGAGAAGGCAACTAGGAAGAGTGCTTGCTATTCTGGACTTGATTCTGCATGGTAAAGTGAAAATAGCCACAGCTGAAGAATGATTAGAATCTTGGAGAAAGTGACCACTCCATTTTAGAGTTCATGTTAGAGAAGGAGAAAAACACTAGAGTGGGGGTGGATATGCATCCCAGATGTAGGGAGAGCAGTTCTAGAGTTCAGTGAATGAATGAGTAGGATATCACAGTATACTGATACTCAAGTCTCACTTTGACTAAGTTAGGCATGGAACTCCCTTCTACTGGGACAATGCGTATTTCCACTACACATAGTCTAAAAGTCTAAAGAAAAGTCAGTCAAAAAGGGAAAAATCTTAACAGTGTAATTCTTAAGATACAAATAGAAACAATTCCAGAAAATGAATAGCTATAAAAAAAACCACCTATGTGACTATATGGAGACTTCACCAGGCAACCCAGATTTTTTAGAAATACATGTACTAGATATAGAATTGGTTGTCATCCTTCATACTTCAAGAGGACAAAAATTACATCATCATGTCAAGGTCAATGTATGTGTCTGACTATGAATGATCAGACTAACACAAGCTTGGAAGGCTTTACTACAGGTCAAGCACAAATAATTCATGTGAACATTTGGAGTGGAGATGTCTCTAAATTTCTACATGTCACATTTCTTTTGAGCTACTGCAAGTCTGCTTTGCTCAGACAGTACAGTGCCTCCTTTGATGTGGGCACACCATTCTGGGAGGTCCTGTTCCAGTGTCTCCCAAGTCTGACAATCAATTCCAAGGTCTCAAGAATATAAGAGCAAGGGTAAAGAATGGAGGAAGAATACAGAAGCATTTCTTGAAATGTAAGACATTTATTAAGAAGATGCTAGCTTCTTGTTAAAATGATCATGTGATAGGTCATGCAGGAGCCCATCTCTCCCACTTTCACTCCAGCAATAATCCAAAAGAATCATCGAATCAAATAATGACCAAGAAGACAAAAGAGAAACATCTGTAAGCTCCTTCATGCAGTCCAGAATTGCATTAAAACACAGATGGAAACTGGACTCCTACCAGAAAAGCTAGCTCTAGTGCTGGTAAACAGAACAGAAACCCACAGTAGCACCATCTAGCAGTTCCCTGAACAAGAAATCCCTAGGGAATACAGATACTACTAAGTCCCCTCATTAAGGAAGACCCCAGCGATATGGAAGAACACCTACCAGCTTGATCAGGAAAAAACGAGCGGGAGAGAGACAGAAACGGCAGTGCCCTGAACAAAGAAATCCCAAGGGAAGATGGAAGGTCACCCATCATTCTGATCATGGAAGCCCCAGAAGAGATAATTACCCAGTGCCCTGATAGGGGAAACCTCAAGAGGAGGGAGAAGGAAACAGCATCACTTTGAACCATACTCAAAATACCAAACAGGACCCTTACCAGGGAAATCCTAGAGAGAACAGAAGGAGCAACACTCCAAGCAGGGATGTTCTATCAGGGAACAGAAAGCCACTCAGAATCACAGAAGTCTCAGGAATTACAAGAGACCACTTAGCACCCTGATTATAGAAATACAAAGCGGAGAAGGGGGAGAAGGACAAATAATATTCTTATAAAGGAAGCCTCTAGGGATACAAAAGCCTATCCACTGTCCTAATCAAAGATGCAAGGGACACAGAGAGTACCTAGTACCATGGACAAGGAAGCCTCAGGGGAAACAGAGACAACTCTAGTAAAGGAAGTGTAGGAAGATAGACAGCCACCAAGCTTCCTAACCAGGGTCAGTCAACCACTTCGATCTGACTGTGAATATTAAAGCCTAAAAAATGCTCTTAGCATAGACACACTATGGAAGACAGAAACCAGCAGTAGGAATCACTCTGACAGTAGTAGGTCTGAGCACCCTGTCTAAATGGGAGGGGGACAGACCTTGTCATCAAATCTCAAATCAAGAACTGAGATGTGAATAAACGAAAGAAAACAGTCAACACTATGAAGAAATATTATGGGTCAAGAATCATCGAGGATCATGGGAAAATCCACAACCATGAGCAGAGCCTCTGAGAAAAAAGGGCCTTAGCCACAAGGACTATTTATTATAGTACCTAGAGCAGGGGTGGAGAACCTGAAGCCTTGAGGCCACATGTGACCCTCTAGGTCCTGATGTGTGGCCCTTTGACTGAATCTAAATCCCAGGATTTGTTCCATGAAGTTTAAATTCACTCAAAGGGCCACACTTGAGTGCCTGCCTAGAGGGCCACGTGTGGCCTCAAGGCTACAGATTCCCCACTCCAGAAGAAATGAAGCAAGAGATACAACATGTAATTATAAATTAAATGAATGGAGGAAAGATTTAGAAAAATAAAAAGGTAGAAAAAGGTAGAAAAGGTAGAAAAACAGTACTCATGAAATGGACTCCATGAAAATTTTAATAGACTAAACAGAAACCAGTATTTCCGTAAAACATCAAGAAATGCTAGAATAAAATCAAACAATTGCAACAATCAAAGCTATAAGGTATTAACTATCAAAAACAACTGGTCTGAAAAATAGGCCAAAGACGGATAAGCTAAGCATAAGCTAAGGACTACCTATAAAAGCCTGGATATCCTATTTTAAGAAATCATAAAAGAAAATCTCTTCATTGTTGTTCAGTCATTTTTCAGTCATATATGACTCTTTGTGACCCCATCTTGGCAAAGATACTAGAGTAGTTTGCCACTTCGTTCTTCAGCTCATTTTTATAAATGAGGAAACTCAGGCAGAGTTAAGTGACTTGTCCAGGATCACATCGCTACTAAGTGTCTGAGGTCAGACCTGAACTCAGGAAGATGAGTCTTCCTGACTCCCCGTCTACCTGGCACTCTATTCACTTCACCACCTAGCTGCCCTACAATGGGCAATAATAATATTAATAATTCCTAAAGGTAGTAGGGCCCAAAATAAATACTGTTACACTATTATTACTATTACAATGCTTATAGTATGTTGTTACTATTATATTGCTATAGTAATAAAAATAATAGTATGTTTTTCCTAGTAGGCCAGGTATATTACATTTCATCTCTACCTCATGGTTCTCTAATAACCTAAAGGAGTTGGAGAATCTCCTCTGCTATTGGCTAGAGCTTCTACCAATTGTATTCTAGTCAGATTAACTTCCACAAAAGAATATTTACTTCAAAGACATAGCAAGAGCAAACATATATAGGTTTCCACCAACCGGGGAGCATGAGCTCTATCAGTTTGGTCTTTGAGAAGGGAAGATTAGATTCACAGTTTAACTCAGTTCCTACATAGCACTTGTCCCACAAATTTCAGGTCCAAAACTGAAACCCCCACTTTCAGTTTCCCAGTACTCTGGTTTCTCAGGGATTTCCTGCTAGACTACCTGCAACATCTAGCATGGAATCCTGGGCTCCACAGTCCCCATGACTTGAGCTATAGGGTAGGGTATTCCCTGTACCTAGAACTGAAAAGGACAAACAAAACATACCAAAACTCTAGCCTCAGTTCTAAGGGCCATATGACTTAAGAGTAAAAGAAGAGAGACCTCAGATCCTTTCCTACTTAGTACATAGTATCTGTGAGTGAAAAAGTCCTTCACTCATGGACACCTTGGCAGACAGAAATTGTGTCTTGGTCAGGCTGATTTTAAAACAGACAGTTCCAGCTATGCAGCCAGTGGAAAAAGGCTGTTCCCAAACACATAGTAGGCCAACACAGAATGGCCACAGATGCACTAATTCTCCTGCCTCCCAGATGTAATTCCCAAGGGTGTCTCATGTGGGTGATGCCATTTTAAGTGATCTTGGGATACTCCAAGCCACCATGGGATCATAGCTTCATAGATTAGAACTTGAAGGGTCCTTAGAAATCATTTCATTGATCTTCACATTTTAAAATGGAAGAAACCAAGAGCCAAAGAGTTTAACCAATCTGCCTAAAACAACAAAGGGAGAGAGAAAATGGGAATCTACATACAAATACTATGATTCCAAAGCTAACACTCCTTCCCCTGTGCCACATTGCTGACTTGAGGTTTACTAAACATTTTCTCTGCTTTATCTCATTTGAGCCTCACAAGAAGTCTCTAAGGAAAGTATTGCAGGTATTAATAAGCCTATTACGTTACAGGGGTACATAGATTCTTCCCCACCTCCTGCTCTCCAAGGTGCCCTTAACTCTGACACTCATCCAGCCAGTGCTTAGCTTTCTTAGGATTTCTCCAAAAGGCATAACTGCAACTGACCCCCTTTTATAGGTCTGACACAAAGAGGTAGTTCTAAACCACAAGAGTCTAAGCCAATATGTTTATCTTGAACTGGTGAACACATTTTCAGTGAGGTATGAAAGGGGGTAACAAGTACCCAGACCCAAGAGTGTCCTCAGTCCTCTCAACTGCTCCATAAGAAGAGCAAATCAAAGTATCAAAGGTCACCTCCTTGTCAACTCATTAAGTTGTTCAAATTCCTTTACTTGTCCTCTACAATAAAGCTAGCACGTATATGTAATATGTATGATATATATATATATATATACATAGCTACATATAGATATATATCTCAGAATTATACAGCTCTTTAAGGTTTGCAAAGCACTTTTAGAAATTGTCTCATTTTGTCCTTAAAACAATACTGGGAATTAGGTGCTATTATATTTCCCATTTTACAAATAAAGAAACTGAGGCAGGCAGCGACTAAATGACTTGTCCAGATTCATACAGCTAATAAGAATCAGACGTTGGATTTGACTCAGGTCTTCCGGATTCTATCCAGTTCTCTATCCACCATACCACCTAGCTGCATAATAATGTAAAAGCTTGTATTTCTATAGCCTGTTAAGATTTAGAAAGCACTTTCCTCACAATCTTGGAAATATAGATAATGCAAATATTATTATTCCCATTTTATAAATAAAAATTGAGAGTCAGAATGGTTAAGTAATTATATGTGGGTCACAGATGCAGTAAATGTTAGAGTCCAGATTGTAACATCAGCCCTCTCCCACTTGCAAGTCAAATGTTCTTACCTGTACGCCATGATGATTAGAAAAAGAAATGGACTGGTTATGTAGCCTTGTTTATGAACAGGAGAGGACACATGAACTGACAAGCTAGAGACTAGTCCTGAGATTTCACTAGAGGGACAAAATTCCCTCTTCATAAATCAACACTTTTACAAAACCTATAGTTTCTTAGAGAATTGCCTAGGGCATTAAGGGGTGTATGGGGTAGGTTGTTTTGTTTTGTTTTTTTGGAGGGGGGAAAGGAAGGCAGTTGGAGTTAAGTGACTTGCCGAAGATCACACAGCTAGTAAGTGTGTCAAGTGTCTGAGGTCACATTTGAACTCAGGTCCTCCTGACTCCAGGGCTGGTGTTCTATTCACTGCACCACCTACCTGCCCCGGTGTATGGAATGTTAAGGTATAACTACCCCTCTGGTGTGAGCACCTCCAGTGTGAGGGCTTGTCAAGCCCTCTTCAGGGCTGTTCATCTACCTTTGGTGTCCAAGCAGTCGCCCAGCTCTCACCTGTGACTGCAAGAAGCTATAGCATGCACAGTGGTTACACCATGGTAAAACCATATTGGCAGGTGGGCTAAGCCAAGTTGAGGGTAACTGACAGGCTTTAAACCCATCAGTGAGTTAGGGGAATATCTGCTCCAAGCATATGAAGACTTCCCCCAGAAGAATGCACAAATGAGAACAATTTACTCAAACAGCCATGAAGGTGACTGAAGCAGGTGCTGTGGAGAGCCTAGAGCTTGGTCAGACATCAAAGATAATCTTGCCAAGGTCCTCCACTGCATCCCAGGCAGTCATCTTGGTTTTGTCTTGCAATTGGACTTCTTTCACTCCCGAAGAGTTAGTAAGGCAACTTTGTGCAACTTCATTTCATTTAAATCCAATTCACATGCAAGTCAAAACACCATCTCATGATATCATTGGCCCTCTTTGAAAACAAAGTACAAACAATAAGAGCTTAACCAGCTCACCAAGGTTCACACACCTGGTTTGTGTCAGAGAAGTATCTACTATGTGCCAGGCACTGTGTTAAGCACTGAGAACAAAAATATTTGCCCTCAAGGATCTTATAATCTAATGAGAAAAGACAACCAACAAAAGAAAAAAAGAGTTGGAGAGAGGAGGTGTTACCTAGCACAAAGAAGTACAAAATGAGTGTAGCTGAATGGGAAGAGGTATCTGTCCAATCTTCTCTCCTTAAATGAAGAAGTTTATGTTTCCACAGTCCAATCAGGAGATTATAGATTGGGTGGTGCAGAAATGAAACTTTCAAATTGTGGTGATTGAGAAGACTTTTGAGAGTCATTTGGACAGCAAAGAGATCAAATCAGTCAATACTTAAAAAAAATTAATTCGGGGTATTCATTGAAGGTCAAATGCTGAAACTGAAACCTAAATACTTTGGTCACATAATGAGAAGATGGGACTCATTAGAAAAGCTGCTGATATTGGGAAAGATGGAAGGCAGAAGGAAAAGGGGATGGCAGAGGATAAGATGGATAGATAGCATCATGGAAACAACAAACATGAACTTGGACAGATTTCAAGAGATAGTGTAGGATAGAAGGACCTGGTATATTATGGTTCATAGGGTCATAAAGAGTCAGACACACATGACTGAGCAAGTGGACAACAAACAAGTAACAAGGCTCATTGAATCTTACAAGATGATGCGAGTTTCCAGTGATGAGGTTACTGGGAACATAGAGCAGAAATCAAAGAAATGGGAAATGAGAAGGACTGAAAAAAGTCTTGGGACCAAAATTTTGAGAATCATTACAATGTGCCAAGCTGCTTCTCATGCCCATATTAATGTTTTCCCTTAATAGTAGTGATTGGTTGCTCATTAAAATATGCATATTGAGCACAGAAAAAAACTAATAAATTATGTTTTCATTTATTCTTTTTACCACAAGGTTAAGTTTTTTAAAAACCATGTTTTCTGAGGTTGAGAAAACTTACATCCTTTCTGTCTTCACATCTCTAGTAAGGACAGCAGCTGCCAGGTAAATAAATCATACAGTTTGAGAATTATTCATCCTAGGTTAAGAAATGTCAATAAAAAGAGGCACAATTACCAATTTATTGAGTCTTTGTGGCCATGAGTTCACTAACATATACATCATATGTATTTCAAAAAGAAATTAGCTAATGTTTAAGGTATTAAACAAAAAGCCAGGCATTCTATGTTTCTGGACCAGTTCTGACATTATTCTCCACTGTTGCCTTGGATAAGTCTGCTCTTGTTTTTCCCATCTGCAAAGACTTGCAATACCTCACAAGGGTGTTGGGAAAATTACTGAAGTTACTACTTGTAAAGTGCTTGGAAGAGAAAAGTACTGGATATTGCCAGAAAGGGAGGGTAACAACTGCATGGGAAGATAACATTTAATTATAGTATATATTCTGACCTATGTGTCATTGGAAGAATAAAATATTAAAAAATCATAAACACGTATATCTTTGAAAGTCGTACAAATGGGAAAATTAGACTTGTGGTTTGGAAGCATGAAAAGGAAAAGGAGAGAAGCATCAAGAGAGGGGAAAGAATTTTAAGAAGAAAAGATAAGGCAAACGTGCTAAAGAAGTGGTTCTCAAGTATTTTCATCCCACAATGCACCTAGGTGCTCCTATAAAAGTGTGTATCCAATATAACACCTCTTAAATTCTGCTAAAATTGTAGAAGTGTTTCTGTGTTGTTAAGTGGGGGTGGTTGTTGACCTAATATTCCCACTACTGGGAAAATATCCAAAGGATGCAATTAAAAAGAAAAAACTATTAATAAAAGTTGACATTTATAAAATTATTTAACATTTGCATATGTTTCTTTTTTTATTCCTTTTTTACTTTTTATTTTTAAATCAATTGTTTTCAATCTTAATTTTAAATTTATTTTAAATAATTTTTATTATAAATATTATTTATCTTATTTTTATTCTCCATCTCATTTATTTCTTTTTTTAATATTCATTTCAAAAATTCTTTTTATTTATTTATTTATTTTATTTTATTTCTATATTTTATATATTATATTATTAATTTATTTATTCATTTTAAAATTCTCTCCAAGTTCTCTCCAGCCCTCCAGCCCTTCCCCCACCCATTGAGAAGGCAAGCAATCCAATGTCCATTACACATGTGAAGTCAGGCAAAACATATTTCCATATTAGCTATGTTGCAAAAAAAAGAAAAATAAAGCAAAATAATGTTTCAGCCTGAACTTAAGAGTTCCTAAGCTCTCTCTCAAGGAGGATAGAAGTTTTCATCATGAGTCCTTTGGAATTGTTGTGGATCATTTGTATTGATCACAGTAGCTAAGTCTTTTTACAGGGGATTATTGTTATGGTATTTCTGTACAATGTTCTCCTAGCTCTGCACACTTCGCTCTGGATCATCTCACATAAGTCTTCCCAGGTTTTTCTGAAACCATTAGTTTCATTATTTCTTACAGAACAGTACTATTCCATCACAATTACATATGGCAACTTGTTCAGCCATTCCCCGGTTGATGGATGTTCCCTCGATTTCCAATTCTTTGTTACCACAAAAAGAGCTGGAAGATATTGAGAAGAGCAGATGGCTCCATAGACATCTCAGAGCTAGGAACCAGGCTGACAGAAGTTACAAGAAAAGATCAGCTCTTTCCCCAACTTATTCTCCCAATACTTATCTATCCGCAGACATTATAATATAATATGGTCTTGCATTACTCAAGTATTTCCATTAAACTGAATTTTGCTTCAGCTCTAAAGAGGTACAATACAAATGTAAGGTTAGGCAAAAAGCCCAACCTCTGCTTAGGCAATGGAAACCTTCCTAACTCAAAAAGTCATGGCTCAGAGCAATCAGGATTGAACTCAGAACTTTTCATCTAAAATAAACTGCCTAAATCCAAAGAGGAGGGGAAGGGATTGAGTATTTGTAATATTGCCTACTATGTATCAGGCAATGTGCTAAATTTACAAATATTATTTAAAATTCCATTATTACAAAATATTAACTTACAAATATTTTCTCATTTTGTCCTACAACAACCCTGGGAGGTAGGTGCTATTATTATCCCCATTTTACATTTGAGGAAACTGAGGCAAACAGAGGTTAAGGAATTTGCCCCAGAGTCACACAACTAGTATGCATCTGAAGTCAAATTTGAACTCGGGTCTCCCTGACTTCAGGTCTCGGTGTTATATCCACTACACCATCTAGCTGAGACTCAAGTGGACCTTAAGGACTATCATATTGTTATTTAGCTTTAAACAGGTTAATTGCTGTAATAAGGTATTACAGACATTGTGTAAAAATGCCTGGCAGTTGAGGGTATAGGGGAAGTTTGATGGGAACTGAACCTCCAACTGTACTGGCATAGAGAACTCCTAGGTTAGGAATCTCCCTCTCTTTACACAGGTCTGTACCTTCTTTTCAGTTTGCAGTCATAGAGAATCTCCTAAAACACTGAGAGATTAAGAGACTTGCCCAGGATCACACATGTGGGTCTTTCTCACTTTAAAACCAAATCTCTCTTCATTATAACACACTGCCTCTCACAGGGGATGGAAGAGGGAAATTAAACCTTCACTGCCCTTTTTCTGATCTAAAGAAAGTACAACAGCTAGCAGCTTCAGTCCATTCCAGACACACCCATCAGTTTTTTTCAAATAAGCAGAGACCACGGCTGCTCTAGCCAAACCTGTAGAACCTTCTGAGCTCACATAAGAAAATATCTGCAGGATTTCTTTTTCCTGCTTTGTTTCTGCCTCTCTCTCTATTTCTGTCTTTCTAAATGTCTCTTTCTTTCTGTGTCTCTGTCTCTCTGTTTCTACCTGTCTCTCTCTACCTTTCTTTCTTTGCCTCTGTCTCTCTCTCTCTTCTCTCCCCTTCTCTTCCCATCTGAGCTTGGTGTGTCCCACACTTCATCTCAAGATGATGAGAAACAGACAGAAAACTCATTGTCTTTTTGGACAACAAATTCCTGCCACCAGGTCCCCAAGACTTTGTTTTCATTTTCACATTTAGTCATTTTCCCTATACCTTTTCTCCCTCTCCACCATTCCACCTCTTGTTCTGAAAACTAACCAAAACACAATACCAATGAATCTAGAAAGTGTTGATAAACTTATTCATCTCAATCAATCAATAAACATTTATTAAGCACCTACTATGTGACAGGTACTAGGCTTCATGCTTGGGATACAGAAAGAGGCAAAAGACAGTCCCTGCCCTCAAAGGGTTTACAATCTAGAGGCAGACAATATACAAACAAATAGATACAAAGCAAACCATATACAGGATAAATAGGAAATAATCTCTAGAGAGAAGGCACTGGAATTAAGAGGGAGTAGAGAAGGCTTTCTGTAAAAGGCAGCATTTTATTTGGGCCTTAAAAGAAAGCCAGGGAAGTCAGTAATTGGAGCAGAGAAGGGAGAGCATTCCAGGCATGGAGGACATCTAGAGAAAATGCCTGGAGCTGAGAGATTTGGTGTCTTGTGTGTGGAACAGCCAGGAGGCTAGTATTACTGGATGGAAGAGTACATGTTGTATTGGTAAAGTGTAAGAAGACTGGAAAGGTAGAAGAAGGCTAGATTATGAAAGACACTGAATGTCTAACAGAGCATTTTTTATTTGCTCCTAGAGGTAATAGGAAGTCACTGGATTTTATAGTTTATTGAGTAACATGATTGGACCAGCATTTTAGGAAAATCACCCTAGTGGTTGAATGGAGGATGGATTGGGAAGAAATGTGAAGCAGACAGACCCACCAGCAGGCACCACTGGGTATCTTCTCAGATTAAAATACTCTTCCCTGTCCTTGTTGTTCAACCATGTCTGACTCTTTATCACCTTGTGAACAATAGCATGCAATAGCCCTTCCATCCTCCACCATCTCTCAAAGTCTGTCCAAGTTCATGTTCATTGTTTTCCATGGTGCTATCTATCCATCTCATCTTCCGCTGTCTCCTTTTCCTTTTGGCTTCAATCTTCCCCAGTATCAGGATCTTGCAATGAGTCCCTTCTTACTATTATGAGGCTAAAGTATTTAAGTTTCAGCTTCAGTATCTGACCTTCCAGTGAATAGCCTGAATTAATTTCTTTCATAATTGACTGATTTTACCTCCTTGCTGTATACAGTCAAAGGCTTTAGTGTAGTCGATGGAGCAAAAGTAAGTGTTTTTGTGGAACTCCTTGCTCTCTCCATCATCTGTGAACAGTGTTAATTTGGTCTTTAGTTCCTTCGCCTCTTTGAAAACCAGTCTACTCTTCTGATAATTCTCAGTTCACATGCAGCTGAATACTAGCTTGCTAAACCTTAAGCATAACCTTGCTGGTGTGTAAAATGAGCACAATTGTTGGGTAATTTGAACATTCATTCCTTAGCATTGCCCTTTGTTAGTATTGAGACATAAATTGATCTTTTCCAATCCAGTGGCCACTGTTAAATTTTTCAGATTTGCTGGCATATTGGGTGTAGTACTTTAACATCATCTTTTAGGACTTTAAGTAGCTCAGCTGGAAATCTATCACTTCCTTATTGTTAATAGTGCTTCCTGAGGCCTCCTTGACTTCATTCTCCAGAATATGACCATTGATCAGTAACCACACCATTGTGTTTATCAGTGATGTTAAGATCTTTCTTGTATAGTTCTTTTATGTATTCTGGCCACCTCTCCTTAATCTCTTCTGCTCTGTTAAATCCCTACCATACTGTCTTTTATCATGCCTATTTTTGCAAGAAATTTTCCCTTGATATTTCTAATTTTTTTTTTGGAGAGGGCGAAGGCAAGGTAATTGGGGTTAGGTGACTTGCCCAAGGTCACACAGCTAGTAAGTGTCTGAGGCCACATTTGAACTCAGATCCTCCTGAAAATTAGGAAAATCACTATAGTGGTTGAATCCAAGGGATCCAAGGGACAGTGCTCTATTCACTGCACTACCCAGCTGCCCTAGTTCTAATTTTCTTAAAGAAATCTCTTGTCTTTCCCATTCTATTGTTTTCTTCTATTTCTTTGTATTGCTCATTTAAGAAAATCTTCTCTCTCCTTGCTATTCTCTGGGATTCTGCACTCAGTTGGGTATATCTTTCTCTTTCTCCTTTACCTTTCACTTTCCTTCTTTCTTCATTTATTTGTAAAGCCTGATGAGATAGCCATTTTGTTTTCTTGCTCTTCTTTTTCTTTGGAATTTTTTTTGTCGCTGTCACCTGACAATATTGCAAACCTCTGCCTATCAGGTACTCTATCCATCAGATCTAATCCCTTCAATCTACTCACTTCTATTTCATATTCATAATGGATATTAATTAGGTCATACTAAAGGTTTTCCCTACTTTCTTCAGTTTAAGGCTGGATTTTACCATAAGAAGCTTATGATCTGATCCACAATCGGCTCCAGGTCTTGTTTTAACTGACTGTATAGAGCTTCTCCACCTTTGGATGTGAAGTATACAATGAGTCTGATTTCTATATTGACCATGCAGTGATGTGTATGTATAGAATTGTCTTTTAAGTTGCTAAAAAAGAATGTTTTCTACAACAAAATTCCATTAGTCTCTGCCCTGTTTCATTTTGTATTCCAAGGCCAAACTTGCCTGTAATTCAAATTATCTTTTGATTTCCTACTTTAGTATTCCAATCCCCTATGATAAATGTGACTTTTTTTTTTTTTGGTGTTATTTCTAGAAGACATTGTAGATCTTTATAGAATTGATCGACCTGGGCATCACTGGTTAGACCATAGATTTGTATTATGGTGATATTGAACGGTTTGCCTTGGATTCAGACAGACATCATTTTGGTCATTGTTGAGATTATACCCTCAGCTCTGCTTTTCTCACCCTTTTCTTGACTATGAAAGCTACCCCATTTCTTCTAAGGGATTCTTGTCCATAGTAGTATATGTGGTGATCATCTGAATTAAATTCACCCATTCCCATCCATTTAATTTCATTGGCACCCGAGATGTCACTGTTTAATCTTTCCATCTTCTGTTTGACCACATTCAGTTTCCCTTGGTTCATTGACCTTACATTCCAGGTCCCTATGTAATATTGATCTTTACAACATCAGACTTTGCTTTCATCATCAGACACACCCCCAGCTGAGCTTCCTCTTGGCTTTGGCCCAGCTGCTTCATTACTACTGGAACTGCTTCTAGTTCTCCCCCAGTCTTCCCCAGTAGCATATTGGACACCTCCTGATCTGAGGGACTCATCTTCTGTTGTCATCTCTTTTACCGTTTTAGTACTGTCCACGGGGTTTTCTTGGCAAAGATGGAGGGATGTTTTGTCATTTCCTTCTCCAGTGGATCACCTTTTGTCAGAACTCTTCACTATGACTTATTCATCTTGGGTAATCCTGCATGGCACAGCTCATAGTTTCATTGAGCTACAAGGGTCCCTCCATCACAACAAGATTCTTCTACTACTACTCTTCTACATGTATTATCACTCCCTATCAGAATGTAAATTCCTTGAGAGCAGTGATGGTCTCAGTTTTGTATTTGTAGTCCTACTTCTTAACCTAGCATTCATCATGTTGTTGTCATTCAGTCATTCCAGTCATGTCATACTCTCTGTGACCCCATATAGTGTCTCCTTGGCAGAGATATTAGAGTGGTTTGCCATTTCCTTCTCCAGCTCATTTTAGAGATGAAACACTGAAGCAAATGGGATAAAGTAACTTGCCCAGAGTCTCACAGCTAAGTGCCTAAGATTTGAACTCACAAAGATTACATAGTAATTGCTTTTTAAAAAAAATTCATTGATTATTTATGATAGCCACCAAAAAAAAAAAAACAAACTAGAAACGGTCTAAACATAAATCTATAAAAATGGAGACTAGTTCAACACACTATACTCAATAGAATAGATCTTGATATTACCACAAAGAATAAATACACAGAAATAAGGAAAAATCCACAAAAAAAATAACATGAAGTAGGAATAGTAGAAATGCAAGCACTGTGTATACAGTGACAACAACTACGTTAAAAAAATTCTAAAAGATCAAAAGAGATTATACTGTTAGAGATATGTTGCTGCTGTTTGTTTTTATTATGAAGGACTCCAAACACAATTTAAAAAAAAGAAATCACTGATGACACCATCTTTTGTTCATTTCAAGGGGTGATAATCTGTTTTCTCTATAGAGAGGTAAAGAAGTGATAGACATGAGGAGGGAGAAGAATGTGCTAACTGCAGTCAGGTGAGGAATAAGAAAATGGCAGTGATAAATCAGGGCAAGGCGAGTTAGAGTGCACTGACTGACCCAGGCTCCAAAGTTCTGGGTTTTTTTCTTGATCTAAAACACAGAGAAGGGGAAAGTGAAGAGGAATATTGCAAGGGGAATTTTTTTGTTTTTACTTAGTCATGCTCTGTTTCCCCAGTTAATAGAAGAAATCTAATACCATTTTTAAAATGGTATCCTACTTGAAGGAATAGCTTGCTGTTAATTTCTGCGTACTTTATGTAACTCTGTTCTGCCACTGAGTCTGGTATTTAATATCAGTTAGAATCTTTGCAAGACTGTTCTGGAGCCAGGTCAAACCAGCTCACAAGAACTGGTGGTTAAATTCCAGTGTCAGTGTTTACACCTTGGAAAGCAACAAAAGCTACAAATTACGGCTTGATTTATCATTTTGGTGATTGTCTAGCAAGACTTAGAGAAGATGGAGAAAGCAATGCAGATTAAACTTAATGTCTACAGAGACTACAACTATGCAAACTACTGTAAACTATGTATACAGAGACTATGACTATATGTCATGCACACATTTTTGGAGCCCTATTCTTATACATTTACCAGCATTTATATTAATTATCTGTTTAACTATCAACAACAACAAAAATAGACATCGTGGGGAAGAAAGGTAAGAAGTTCTCCAATCAGGCTAGTCATAATCCTAGTATCTATTGTTACTCAAATCCTTTATCTGGGTTTAGCTATACATTGATTAGGTGGCAGGAGAAGACAATGACCCCACTTCATGTGGGCAGCTAGTACAAGGATGTGAGATAGCTCTAAAATGTGGCCAAATTACAAATTATTTGCTTTCACATTTGGGTGGTATTTTTCTAATTCTATGTGATAGAGTTTTTAAAAATGTTATCATTTCACTGAATAATTATCATTTCTTTCCTTTACTAATTAACTGAAAACATTGCAATCCAAAAACCTTGTTATAAATAGTTAAAGGGCTATGATACTGAAGCTGCAAACCCCTAACTCTAAACTCTAAAATTTCAGATAAAAATAATCTCACTTGACAACAACTCAGTGATGTGGGTACCATTATTATGCCCATTTTACAGAAGAGGAAACTGGGGCCCAGGGATATTAAATGATTTGCCTGGGACCATATAGCTAATAAGTAGCTGAGGCAGGATTTGGCCCCAATTCTTCCTGACACTAAGGGCAGTATACTAGATGCTGTGTTGAGTTGCCTCTCCAATTTAGAAATATATTCTGACCTATGCCATAGCATCATGTGTAATAGTGACAACTTTGCAAGCTTAAATCTCTGAAGTCCCTTCCAATTCTAAAAGCTTTAATCTTCTGGTCCTAGTTTTCTAAATGTTAAGGCAAACCATCAAGAAATCATCTTATATTTTTCTGTTTGAAAGCCTTCTCTTCTAGTTTATATATATATATATATGTATACATATGCATATATACATATATATATATATTTTTTTAAAGAATATTTTCTTGAAAAAGGACAAGAGAAACAGTTCTCTTAGAAGTAGGCTGACAGTGTCAGAATGGGTTCTAAGGCCTAGAACATGAAGACAAAGGAACTACCTTGGAGTCAGGAGGACCTGAGTTCAAACCCAGCTTCAGACACTTAACACTTACTAGCTGTGTGACCTTGGGCAAGTCACTTAACCCCAATTGCCCCTCCAAAAAGCAAACAAATAAAAATTAAAAAAAAAATCTAATGAAATCCTGGACTACCTTAATATAATACTAGCATACAGATGAAGAACCCAGAAGAAGAAAGGTGATATGTTTTGTGAGTAAGGATGTAAGGGCAGTACTACAGGTAAAGGGCAGAGGAGAGAAACACAATGGTGATTATACGATTCACTGGGGTTGAAGACAAGTTTCATTCCTGGCAGAGAAAGTCCAGGTCCAAAACTTGATTCAAGTAAGTATAAAAATAAAAGTTTAGGACAGATTAGGAACCAGGGCTTATTGGAATAATGAAATTCAGGAGGCTAAAATGGAAAAAAACAAGACAACCAGGACTGGAGCAGAGCTTTTAAGCCAGGGAGGTAAGTACAGGATCAGGAAGCATCCTACCCAAAGTATCAGTGACTAGCAATAATATTAATAAAAGACAGCATCAGGACAGTGTCTAGAGGCAGCTCTGGAATCAGAAAGACCTAGATTCACGAGCTGCTTCTGACACATACTGACTGTGCGACCCTAACCAAGTCATTCAAATTCTCAATCCCTCAGGCAATTTCCTAAGACTATACATTACAGAAGAATTGTTCTTCAGCACTGTGAAGAGTTTCTACACTGGGAATTCCGCCCCCCCCCCCAATAAAAATTACAGGTCTGGATCAATCAATTAAAAAAATAATAATAATAACTGATGCATCTGACCATTTAAGAGTTGCAACATTCTTTGCATACACTCTTTCATTTAAGGATCCCAACAACCCTATGAAATAGGTAGGTACTCTAGGTATTTTATATATGAGGAAATTGAAGCTCAGAGAGGTTGATTGACTCATCCAGGGTGAAAAGGAGAGTTAATATCAGTCAGGTTTTGTATCCAGGTCTTCATGATTCCAAGTGCCAATAGCACAGTGGTTTGTGGGTAGAATCTGCTTTGGCCATTTATGGCAGTGACATGCATTCCTGTCCTTCCTCAGCTTGGTCTCAGGTCAAGTCTGTCGTGCCCACTCACCTGCAACTCATTGTGCCAACAAAGCTCTGAAGTCAAGCAAATTATCTTCCCTGATAAGACCATGTCAAAAGTATTATATATGGTTTGTCAAATTTTAGAAATGATGCAGACAAACCAGAGCATGTGGAAGAGGAAAGCCACCGGGATGGTGAGAAACCATGACACTTAAGAATTAGCTGAAGGAATGAGGGTTCTTTAGCCTGAAGAACTCTCTTTCAGTATTAGGCCTGTCATGTGGCAGAGAGATTAGATTTGTTCTGTTCAATTCCATGTAGTAAAGCTAGAAGCAAAGAACAGAAATTTCAGAGGGCATTCTTGGCTAAAGAAAAGGAAAAACTTTGTAATGGAGGGTAGACTGGCCAATGAGAGTTCATTCTTAATAGCATGAGTTGTATGTACTTGGCACCAATTCATGTGGAGGGTTGATGAAGCTACTTTGGGAAATGTATGAAGGAGGCACTCTTGCCTTCTCTGCTTTGGAGAAGGTAAAATGTTATTCCTATTTTTTCCTTACTTCATGGAGACAAAAAGATTTTTACTTGGCTGCTAAGCTGAAAATAAGTGCATATACAAATGACTTGAATAGAAAAGAAATCTTTCTCTCTTCTTGGCAAGCAAGACAAAACTACTATGGGCCTCCAGATGGAGAGAGAGGGTCCAAGTTCCTTCTCTCCCTACCTGAGTGCCATGTGTCTGTGAACACATGAGACTTCTGTTTCCTCTTTCTCCATTGTGTTTATTCTTTCCTAATCTTACATGAATAAATATCGGAGATGAAATGGACCAGATTACAACCTTACGAGCTTTGAAAAATAAGAATAATTTAAGATCCAGCAACTAGAGTGGTAATAGAATCTTCTGATAGCTGTAGCAGCCAAGGTCCCTGGGGAGTCTGATAAGAAGACTGTGAAATAGCCAAGTGGCCTGTTTGACCCAGTCTACCAGAGAATAAACCCAACAGCCAAGACACCACACACTAAGAAAAAACTCATCTGTTGACTATGCCACACCCAGAAGTGCACTTAGTGGGGGAAGGGTTTTGCAGCAGACAAGCCCGAAACAACTTTCCAAGAGGACCAAGGTATATAGAGGATAGAGAATGCTCCTGGTTTGCAAGATTGCTGTACTTTGGTCCTGTGAGGACTGACATATTGCTAGATCCTTGCTGATAGAATGATTCCATGTTTGATCAATGATTGACCTACCTATGTACCAGGAAATTCATAGGTACCCAATACGGGCTTAGTCAGCTTCATTTAGGCAAGGAATGCAAAGTTCTCTTGATCATAATCAGTTTGGCAAATTTCCTCTAACCCATCACAATGTCCTTGTGATAGAGGAGAGAGGGCCAAAGTCAGGGTTACTCACTGACTGACTTCCTCTAACATATTCTCTGTAAGTCCATGAAGAAACAACAGATGTAAGTAAAGACCTAGAGCTCTGGGCTCTCAGTTAGGGCACTGATTCTACCATACCCCCATGCCACTGACTCATACTTGCCCAAGGGACTGAAGGCCTGAGGAATCTGCATGTTTACATACCTCTGAGTAGTAATAACTTGTGATCCCTTGAGTGTTTTCATTAGTACCTCACCCACAACCTTCTCACTGGTTTGGTTTTTTTGGGGTTTGGGGATTTTTGATGCTGTTGTTGTTGCTTTTTGGCAATCCTTCCATACTAAATTTCTCTTTTAAAAAACTAATTGATGCTAACTGGTTATAAATTATATTAGGGGAGATATCAGGAGGGAAAATACCAGAAAAGAGATCATAAGCAGCAGTCCCAGAGAAATTCCTGCAATCCCTCAGGATTATTGCTAAAATCCTGAAAGGAGATGTAACCAGCCACATTCCAGGGACCCAGCCTGTCAATGCAAACGTGAGGGGAGAGAATAATCCTAGAGATTTTGCTACAATTTTCTAACAATTAAACTGTCCAAGAGGGTACTGGGCTGCTTTGGGAAGAACTGAGCTCTTCATGCCTTGAACTCTTCTATCAAAGGCTGGACTCGCATTTATTGGGAATGTTGTAATGGGAATTCTTATTCGGGAAAGGGGAGATGACCCTGGAGGTCCATTCTAACTTTGAGGTGATACGTTTCTATGGTGTGAGGTTATCTGAATTGTGGGCCAACAGCCCAAGAGTAAATAACCTCTGGAGTTCTAGCATTGCAAATCCAAACCTGAAGTAGGACAGTACTTGTGACAGAGACTGAACAGCACCTTGCAAATGCAATGAGCCCAGGGTTCAAAGATAAATCTATTTACTGTTGTTCAGTCATTTCAGTCATATCTGACTCTCCATGACCCCATTTGGGGTTTTCTCGGCAAAGATACTAGAGTGGTTTGCCATTTCCTTCTCCAATTCATTTGACAGTTGAGGAAATTGAGGCAAACAGGGCTATAGTGACTTGACCAGAGTCACACAAATAGTAATTGTCCAAGGTCAGGTTTGAATTTACCAAGATGAGTCTTCCCAGCTCCAGGCCCAGCACTCCATGCACTATGGCACCACCTAGTGCCGAAATCTCCTCACTACATACTGACAAGCAGATGGGGCAAGTTGTGAAAGGGTGAATAAGTGTGTTTTATGTGTTCTTGTGCCTAGAAAAGTTCATTATACATCCTGTCCCTCATTCCTACAGTTCATGTAGTTCAGATAGTGAATAGACCAGGTTGCTAAAAACAACTGATCAATCCAGGTAAATTTCTCACTGCTTTGAAATTTTTTAAAAAGTGGGTTAAGTGTATGTATTAGGGAAGAGAACCGATGGAGAGAGAAATGGGGCAGGAAGAGAGAAGAAGGTAAGGGACTAAATAGTGAACTAAAGACAAAAAAAACCAGAGAGACAGAATTTCTGGCTACTTAATGATCAATTTATTAACAAGGCTAACCAGCAACCAAAAATTAATGGTCAGTGGTTTCTCTCAGTAACCAAAGACAAATTATGGAGATCCTGAAAGTCTTAGACATTTTTTGAAAAGGAATGCACCTCAAAAGTGAAAACTGATCCTGATTGGTGGACATTTAATGAGGAGGTGGGGAAGGAGCCTTTGTTGAGAACGTGACTTGATTGTGAGATTCAGCCACTGCCAGCAACCTGGATGGGGGAATCCCATCTCCATCCAGACTCTGGTTGGTTTTCTCCTTCATGTTTAGGTCACCCTAAACACTAATGGGAGGGCACAAGGACAGGGGATCTTCTCCTAGGGGTAAGAACTCAGTCAGACTGGACTCTGTTTATACTCTAAACAGAAATAAGATCTTCTGGTTGGGTGGGGTCCCACCCAAGACTGAAGAGTATGTACCATGAGAACGAGGACAAGCTCATTAATCAGTTATATCCTTCAGAGACCGAATTTTTACAAGACCTGTGCCTGAAATGAGGAAACAAAAGAGACAAGCCTAGATCCTAATTTAATAATTGGCTACTAGTATGATAGGAAAATAATTTCTCTCAACAGTTAACTAAAGCTACCCACTTGGTTATTTGCTTTGATTAAATTATTTTTGCTTTTCCTCTGTAAAAATGGGAATTATGACTGGGTCTCAATTTCTCCATTTGCAAAGTGAACACCATGATAATATTTGCTTGATTATAAGGGATTTTATTAGAATAACAGAACAGACATTGAAATTCTATAATCCGGGGTGGCTAGGTGGCACAGTGAATAGAGCACTGGCCCTGGAGTCAGGAGGACCTGAGTTCAAATCCGACCTCAGACACTTAACACAAAAAATAGCCATGTGACCTTGGGCAAGTCACTTAACTCCAATTGCCCTACCTTCCCCCCTCCAAAAAAAAAAAGAATTATACAATCCAATGTCTTCATTTGGAAGAAGAGGAGACAATCCCAGAGAGGTAAAGTAAATTACTCAAGCTCATCCAACTAATTAATGATAGAGTGAAACCTTGAACTTGAACCTCTGGACTAGTAGTCATTTTCTCCTTCCACTCAGCCAGGGCGCTGCCCTATGTGCTCGCTCAAAAATTCAAACAACCAGTCTGAGTCCCTAATGTTTTGCAAAATAATAGTCAGTAAATAAGTATTTATAATGATGATGATGGTGGTGGTGGTGGTGGTGGTGATGGTGATGATGGCTATGATTGCTAGCATTTATACATTCAGGTCCCAATTAGTGAGAATAATGAATCCTCTGAAGTGGTCACATTATTCTAATGTGCACAGCATGATTCCATTGGGCTGGAACCAATTACCATATTTTGTCATTATAACTCTGAATAGTGAGAATTTGAATATATGTTACCACCTACAGAGTTAATAATAATTAATTAATAATATTAATTGTTACCCATAATAATTAAGCTATTACTTATGCTTATAATATATCATAATAGAGATATTATATTATAATTACATATTATCATAATACATTGAAATTTCAAATACTTAAATTATTATTAATATGATTAAATTCATAATTATCATTAGTCATACTATTCAAGACCTACCTGTATAGCCCTTTAAGGTTTACAAAGTAGTTTTATGAATATTATCTTCTTTAATGCTCACAATAACCCAGGGAGATAGGTGTTATTATTACTCCCATTTTGTTGTTGTTCAATTGAGTCCAACTCTTCATAACCCTGAGAACTTCACTTTCCACGGGGCAAAGATATTGGATTGGTTCCCCATTTCCTTCCCCAGTCAAATAAAGCAAATAGAGGTTAAGTCTTATCCAGGGTCACACAACTACTACATGTCAGAGACCAGATTTGAACTCAGGTCTTCCTGACTCCAGGCCCCGTGCTCTATCCACTGAACTATCCAGCTGTTCCAGCCCCATTTTACCCATAAGGAAAATGAGGCAAACAGATTAAGTGACTTGCCTAGGGTCACACAGCTAGCACATGTCTGAGGTTGGATTTGAACTCAGGTCTTTCTGGCCCTAGGTCCTGTACTCTTACCCAATCAGTGACCTAGTTATCTCATCAACTGCTTTACTATACGTCAGGCACATAGACATAATATTTTATTATTACAAAGCACTCATAGTATAAATCAATTCCTTCATCAATCAATAAGCATCTATTATGTGACTATGGGCAAGAGTGGCCCACAGAGTGGGCCACAGAGTGCCAGACACTGGGATACAAAGAAAGGTCGAAAGTGTCTCCCCTCAAAGTCTTTGAAGACTAGGGAACCTTAAAGGAGCAGGTTCCAGCAGCTGGGAGGACTGGGGAAGGCCTCCCATAGAAGGTGTCCTTTGAGCTTCTAAGACATAAAAGCCAAGAGGGAGAGTGTTCTAAGAATGAGGGCAAAGGCCTAAAACCAGAAATGGAGTTTCATTTACAAAAGGACAGCAAATAGGCCAGGATTTCTGTATTGCAGAGTGAGCGGAGGAGAGTGAAAATAGGAAGACTGGAAAGGTAGGGAAGGTCCATGTTGTGAAGGACTTTACATTTTTTTTGCATTTTTTTTGGAGGGCCAAGGGAAGAGCAGTTGGGGTTAAGTGACTTGCCCAAGGTCACACAGCTAGTGAGTGTTAAGTGTCTGAAGCCAAATTTGACTTGAGGGCTGGTGCTCTATTCAGTGTGCCACCTAGCCACCCCTGTGAAGGACTTTAAATGCCAAACAAAGAACTTTTCAATTTAATATTGGAGGTAATAGGGAACCACTGGAGTTTATTTTCGGAGAGTAGGGGAAAAGACATGGTGGAACCTTTTGTTTTTGTTGTTCAGTCATGTCCAACTCTTCGTAACCCCATTTGGGGTTTTCTTGGCAAAAATATTGGAGTCGTTTGCCATTTCCTTTTCTAGCTCCTTTGACAGATAAGGAAACTGAGGCAAACAGGGTTGTGACTTTCCCAGGGTTAGATAGCTAATAAGTGTCTGAGGTTAGATTTAAATTCAGCAAGATGAGTCTTCCTTACTCTAGGCCCAGCATTCTATTTATTGTACCACCAGCTGTCCCAAGTATAGGCCAAACCTATATTTATCTTTTTTTTTCTTTTTGGACGGGGGAAGGTAGGGCAATCTGGGGTTAAGTGACTTGCCCAAGGTTACACAGCTAATTTTTATGCTAAGTGTCTGAGGCTGGATTTGAATTCAGGTCCTCCTGACCCCAGGGCTGGCACTCCATTCACTGCACCACCTAGCCACCCCTATATTTATCTTATTTGATCCCCAAAACAACCTGGTGAAGTAAGCAAGGCATAGTATTATTATTTCCTCATTTTATGGACTAGGAAATTGAGGCTCAGGAAATGTACTCAAAGCCACATAGCAAGTAAGTAGCCAAGTCAAGATTCAGATTCAGGTCTTCCCACTTCATTTCCAGTCAACTTTTCTTCTGTTCCATCTCTTCTTCACCTCTCCTAAGCTCTACAGCCTCTCCCTTTCATGTTTCCTGACTTCTGCACTAAACGATGTAGCCGTATAATTTTTATTCTCAAATATTATTAAGTATCAGCAGAGCACCAAGAAAGGGAACAAGTACAGTGAATGTGATCTTTTTTCCAGAGGGCTTATTTTTTGCACCAACTTATATTAAACATGAAATGGCATAACAATATTTAGAACACAAGAAGCATGTATAACCATTCATTACCTCACATAGCAAAGTCACAAGGTAGATTAGCAAAAGCTATTATCACCTCTTTGCAGATGGGGAACTGGAAGCACACAGATATGAAGTGACTTGCCCAAGGTCATACAGAGTCAGTAGCAGAACTGAGAATAAAAATCATAATAATTTGCATTTACAAAGTGCTTTTTTCCCTTAAAGCCCAGAGCACTTGGCAATGCACTATTGAATTCAACATCACAACAACTCTAAGAGGTAAGTATTAATTCCTATACAGAGGAGAAGGGGAAAAAATGCAAATGAATACATAATTTCAAAACCATCCAGCTAGGCTAAATGGAAAAAAAAAAAAGTTTTGCATTCTACTCCCAAGCTTTGGCAACTAAGACTCAGTGAGACTTTTAAAGAATAATAAATCAGTTAGGCAAAAACCCTTCCTTTGCTTCTATGCCTGAGTTCTGCAGCATTACAGGAATATAAAATCCAAAGAGACCTTAGAGATCTGAATCCAACCCCTCAATTTTTTTGTTCTTCAGTCATTTTTCAGTCATGTCCAACTCTTTGTTTGGGGTTTTCTTGGCAAAGATATTGGAGCAGTTTGCCATTTCTCTCTCCAGCTCACTTTATAGATGGGGAAACAGGCAAGCAGAGTAAGTGACTTGCCCAAGGTCACACAGCCAAGTAAGTATCTGAGGTCACATTTGAACTCAGATCTCTCTGACTCCAGGTACTTTATCCACTTAACCATCTAGTTGCCCATTTACTTTACAGATAAGGAAACAACCCAGAGAAAGGAAATTACTTGCCCAAGATCATACAGCTAGTAAAGGGCAGAGTTGGGATTCTAACCTAGGTCTTCTGATATTTCAGTTTTCTGAAGCATGAACTGAAGTTGTGGACACATAGTAGGTAGTCAGTAAATAGGTCTGGGATATACATACATACATATATATATATATAAAGCCCTCCATTGGCAGTCAGAAGACCTAGTTCTAGTCTTCACTTCTAGGGATCTCAGTTCCTTCACAAACCAACCGATTTGGATTAGGTGATGAGGTCCCTCACATCACTGACATCTTATGATTATATAACTAATATACCAAGATTGGTCTCCCTAATTGGAACCACTGTAGACTAACAAGTTTCCAGAGGGCAAAGACCAATCTTGAACAAAAAATTACGAAGTCTGAGCTTAAGTATACTCAAACAAGTTTAGTTACAGGGAAGATTCCATTATATTCAGTGGGAAAAGGGACAAAACAAATCCTATAGCCCCACCCCTGACTCCCAAGAGGCCAACCCCCTGTTTAGGTAAGAGCCATTCAAGGCAGAGCTGGGCTGAGGTGAGGTCAGTTTCCCAAGGTTAGAACCTAAGAGAAGACTTAGAAAGAGATCACATATACCTAGTAAGTCACAGTGGCTGTAACTAGGGGAAGACAACTGGACCTTTAACCCTGGCTGCTGACATTACCGTCTTAGAAGTGTCTCCTTATCCTGCTCCCTTTCCCACACCCCAAGTGAATGGTTCTTCACCTGGTCCTAATTTTAGTGATAGTGGCCTCTTCCTGGCTCATATTTCATCTGCTCTAGGGGCTGAATCTATTAGATCGTGAGCTCCTTGAGGGCAGGAACTGGCTGTCTTTTGCCCTTCTTTGTTTCTCCAGCCATAGCACATTGCCTGACACTTAGTTGGCTCTTTAAAAAATGGTTTGATTGATTGATTGATTGAATCCCTGGCCTTAAAAGCCTCCCTGTCGCAACTTCCTTTTTTCTCCAGGAGCAAAGCAGCATCTAGAAATTTTTTTTATTTTTATTTTTTTTGCTTTTTGGAGGGCAATTGGGGTTAAGTGACTTGGAGTTAAGTGACTTGCCCAAGGTCACACAGCTAGTAAGTGTTAAGTGTCTGAGGCCAGATTTGAACTCAGGTCTTCCTGACTCCCAGGCTTGTGCCACCTATTATTCACTATTATTCACTGCGCCACCTAGCTCCCCCTGCAATCTAGAAATCTTGAAGTTTCCCCTTCATCAGAGGACCTATCCCAGGTGCATCCACAATACGCTTCTGTTCCTACTATTCTCTCTCACTTCAAACAAATAAAAACCTAATTCCTATGGCTCAGAGTCCAACCTAAAATAAGAATAGGGAAACAGAGAAGGGATTGGGACTCCTGTCTCAGGGGAGCATACATAGGGTCAACTGAACAAGGTAGGAAGCTGTTTTGAAATTCCTCTGAATTCATAACCCACTACTAAGGGTCCAGGAATTAGACTACCTTATTCCCTTTCTGCTAGGGAAAACTCTATAAAGTAGCATGCCTCATTCCATAGACAAGAGCCTGTATCCATCTCCAGGTTCCCAGACTTCTCCGCTTTATGAGATAACCTCTTACTGGGGTTTCCTGAATCTTAGTCTAAAGATGTAAGAATTGGTCCCCCAAACCAGGGTTTTCTGCTGGAGCCTGTTTGATCTCCTTGAGTACAAAGTGGTATGACATTTGAAAAGTTCAAGAGACATAATTTCCAAGTAATTAGTCATCTGATTAATAATGCTAGCATTTTAGTAAAAGAGGGCAGTGGCATTCTCAAATGCCAAAAGCTGTCATGGTGGTGGATCCAGGGCTTATGTGCCCTTAGAATAGGGGTGTTCCTTGAGGGTGGCAATCAACTCTGATTGGTTAACAATTAGTAAGAGAATGAATATTACAATAAGGAACTGGATCAATTCTAATGAATTTTGATTATGTATTTTACCTCCAAATTGCCCAACTTTGGGCAATCTGCTCAAAGAATTTATCCCCACCCAAACCTACTTAGAAGACGTTGGGTGGAGTTGGACTGTGATTGAGGAGAAAGTTAGTTCAACCTTCACACTGAGCTTTAGAAAAGAAGACTGGCGGCTAGGTGGCACTGTGAATAGATCACCAGCCCTGAAGTCAGGAGGACCTGAGTTCAAATCCAACCTCAGACACTTAACACTTACTAGCTGTGTGACCTTGGGCAAGTTGCTTAACCCCAATTGCCCTACAAAAAAAGCAAAAAAAAAAATAGAAGTGAAAAGAAGACTTTAGAAAAAGTGGGAACTATGGATCCATTGGTTATTAATAATCATTTCTCTCTCATTGGATTCAGTTTGCTCACCTCAGATCACTACTCAAGACAGTATGATCAGAGAAACTTCTAATTTAGGGAAACTGAAAAAAAAACAAAATAAAGTAATTTAAAAATACCTGATTTCTTCAGAACTTTCTCCAGCTATACAGATTGCTACTTGTCACTGAATGAATGAAAAACCATGTAATGTGCTAAATACTGGGGATACAAAAGTGAAAGTTCCTCTCAAAGTTTTAAAAATGAATGTTAAAAATTGTTTTTACATGTAACTGGGTGAAAATAAAATACTAAATAAAAGCTTTAAATTGGTAAAAAAAAAAAAATTAAATTTAAAAAGAAAGACAATTCCTGACCTCAAGGAGCTTGCATTCTAATAAGGACCACACGTACAAGGGAATAGTGGACAGGGAAGATTATTTTGACTTGGAAAGTAACTGGAGGTGAGTAGAACTATAGAAGAATAAATTGACATACCATTTTCCAATACCAATGGTAGTGCAGATTTGATTATGATTCCTAAACTAGAAAGAGACAAAGGGGTCAGAGGGTACAGGTGTGACAACAAAAATGGCCTTCTGAACATGGCCAGGAGTAAAGAACGGGGGAAGGGGGAGGAAGATCCTCAAGGCACAGATTCCACTTCTGAAAGGGTTAAGTCCATCCATAACAATTAATGAATAATTAATGTAGTAGTCAATTGTCTAATTAGTGCTGATTGTACCAATTGTACTAAAGTAAATGTAAGTAGCTGGGAAAGGTAGGAAGAATTCATGCTGTGAAGGGCTTTAAATGCCAAAAAAAACCGGGGGAGAACTTTTTATTTAATACTAATTGACAATTAGACAGGTGCTGTGATTACTATTAAGTAAGTAGTCTTCTCTCTGATTTAATAAGTAGTCTCTATGAGTAGTTCAGCTGGGAAAAATTCATTACTTAATAGAAAACATTTTGGTGATAAAGCTCTTCCAACTTTCAGTGGTCCTCTGAAGACATACATACCTACATATGCAGTCCAACATAGGTAGGTAGAGCAGTAGATAGAGCACGGAGCCTGGAGTCAAAAATACCTGAATCTGAATCTTGCCTTAGACATTTAGTAGCTGTGTGATTACCTTTCTCAGCCTCAGTTTCCTTATCTGTAAAATGGGGATAATTATAGCACCTGCCTCACTAGAATGTTGCAATAATCAAGTCAAATGAGATATTTATAAAAATTGGTAAACCATAAAGCACTGCAAATATCTATTATTATCATTATCATTATTTATTATTATTATTATTATTATAACCAAGAAAACTGTACTTACAGCTTTTCCACCTCTGCAGGACCTACCAGGCCTTAGGACTTATCTCAACATCCTATACTATCCTTTCCAGGGTTCTCTGTTTCTCTCTTCCTCTCTCCTTTTACAACCTGCTCCCAAGATCCTCTCTGTTCTCTCCAGATTGACAGCTCTTTTTTTTTTAATCACTCTTCTCTTTTTTGTCAAATAATAAGGAAATGAGTTTTATCTCTCTTCTACATATTTCTGGAGCTAGTCTCTCACCTAAAAAAGACTGGAGGGAAATTTTAAAAATTAACAGCCAGTCATCTTAGGCTATTAACATCCAGGCACCATAAACAAAGGGTTAGGATTTTATTTCTTTATTGTCTCTAAAAGCCAGAACTTCCCTAATGTAGTTGAGTTAATAATGTTCTCTTTAAAATGCAAATACAATTAGAAGGGATATGGGGGAGTAACTACTAGCCAATAGGGACATAATCTGAATTAGTTTAATAAAATTAGTTGTCTCTGACGACTTGGCTAAGATCAGCAGCACTGAGGAAATGATAGTTTAGATGGGGTCATAGAGGAAGAAAAGAGATAATTTGGGAACATGGGACTCTTTGAGGGGAGGGCAGGCCTGAGCCGGAGACTACTGGCAGTTTGAGATTACTAGATACTTAAGCTTTAAGGAGAGGGAAGGCCAAGAGGTAGGAGAAAGGACTGATGAAGAAAGAGAGATGAGATGGGAGAACACCAAACCATTTATTTTTCAATTTTACATAAAATTAACCTGGTTTTCTCCTGACCTCTCAGAGACTAATAATGGGAAGATTTGACTTTATTTCCTGGCTTTGGGGAGCTCCTGGGCTGCCATGGCTCTTCCCATAAGAAAATGGAGCTTGAGAGAGGAGAGAACAATGGTCTTATTGGTGCCATTGACCTGTTCCCCTGGTCCTGAAATCCTCATGTGTGAAAGCATGAGTAAGGAGAATAGAGAGTGGAAAGCCAGTTTCTTTAGACCTAAAATAGGACTAAGAGAGAAGCCTACTCCCAATACCTTTTAAGTGATTCCTCATCAGAAACTCTTCCCTCTACCTTTTCTCCACCTTTCAGATCTGCTTCTTGAAGCCATTTAAGAAGCTTGCTTGCTTTCCTTCTCAATCCCTCACCTGCCACAATTGATTTAGCTCCTTGGTAATGTAGATGTGTTTCTGGGACAGACTTTTCAAGACAAGGAC
Organism: Pseudochirops corinnae; assembly: GCA_028646515.1. NCBI lineage: Eukaryota > Metazoa > Chordata > Mammalia > Diprotodontia > Pseudocheiridae > Pseudochirops > Pseudochirops corinnae. The sequence continues at coordinate 60,051 of JAQQSV010000461.1, forward strand.
AAGGAATGGCTTATGCGCCAAAGAAAAGGTGTTCATAGAAGTATCTTAAGTAACCCGTCTTAAAGGCAAGGCTTCTAAGCATAAACCTTAATTCTTTCATTCTCTCTGAATAATGCCTAACATAGTACTCCTTTCCAATTGTGTCCTTTAACTGGACTTATTTTATTGAAGGGGTGTAGGGAGTGTTCAGAGAAGCCTAGTACCTCTGGTGTGAGGGTTGCTGAACCTTTTTCAGGGCTGCTTTCCACCTTTGGTATCCACCTGTTCCACATAACTCTCACTGGTGACTCTAAGAAGCTGTAGCCATGCACAATGACCACACTCCAGTGAACCATCTCAGCACATAGGCTAAACCCAGACTGAGGGTAACCAAGGGGTCTCAAACCCTTCAGTGAGTTAGGGGGGTTACCCCAAACATGTGAAGACTTTCCTGGGTGGAATGGGTGAACGAGAACAATTTGTTCCAATGACCATGAAGGCAGCTGGAGCAGGTGCTTCAGAGAGCCCGGAGACTGATCCAATATTGAACATTCCAAGGTCATCTACTGTATCCTGTGCCATCACCAGCTGTCTTGACTTTTGCCTTACCATTGAACTTTGATGGCTCTGGAAGAGAGAATGAGGCCAATGACTGTGCAACTCTGGCTCATTTAAAGACAATTTTCACATGAATCAAAAGACGTCACCCATACCATTTTACCATTTTTACCTGCCTCAAAGTCCTGTGGCAACAGGCAAGTGACGAAGTAGCAGGTGTGCATAGATTGGGAGCTGTAGTCACAATCCTGCACACAGGCAGCCCAGGCCATAGGGTCATCCTCTCACTGGAAGCGGCAGTGGGATTAGGCAGGCCCCTGGGTGGATGAGCAGCCTTTTGAGAATCAAACTGCTCACCTCCTGTTGTGAGAAAAGGGCTAGAAAAGGTGCCCTAAAAATTGTCTGCTTACCCAACCCTGGCCTGATTGCCACAGGCAGCAGGGATCCCACCCTGTGGTTGAAGCACACACACAAAAAAAAATGTACAAAAGCTTCTACAAAGTTAATTTCATTCACCATTGGTAGATAGAATGTGCACACACTTATAGACAACATAAAACCCAGTAGACCTCAAAGAAGTAAAGCTCTTGTTGTGAGAGAATTCAGCAGGTATTGCATCCAAATAGCAGCCCTGAGTGAAAAAAGACTGACAAATGAAGGTCAGCTTACTGAAGTGAGAGCTGACTATACTTTTTTCTAGAGTGGCTTCAGTGAAGGAGAGTGCTGTGAAGCTCTTGTAGGTTATGCAATCAAAACGTCTGGTCAACAAGCTAGTATGCCTACCAAAAGGAGAGAATGACAGGCTCATGAAATTATGATTGCCATTTGCAGGAAAATGCCATGTCACCATCATCAGCGCCTATCTTCCCACCATGATGAACCCTGATGAGGTCAAAGAAAAATTTTATGAAGGCCTGGAGACCCTTATCATCAATGAGCTGAAAGTAGACAAGCCTATAAAGCTGAATGAATTTAATACCAAAATAGGCTCAGACAACCAGACATAGCAGGGTCTCCTTAGGAGTAATGGAGTTGGAAACAGCAACAGCAATGGTCACTTACTACTGAAGGCTTGTACATCTCACGACCTTCTCATCACCAACACTGTTTTCCAATTACCTAAATGCAACAAAAAAACTTCATGGATGCATCCTCACAGCAAACATTGGCTTTTAATAGCCTATGTGTGCAAGGAGAAGAGACAGACATGGTGGGAGAGTGTAGAAGGCGATGTGTGATGCAGAGTGCTAGACTGACCATAGACTTATCCCCTCCAAGATAAATATATTCAACAAAAGTAGTGGCTCCAAGGCAAAATGACTACCAGAAAAATTGATGTCAATAGATTAGAATGCTTCTCTGAGGGGAAGTGGGAGGAAGTTTGTTCCTAACTTAGAGGGAAAGTTGAGTCAACACACAATTGACAACAGTGGGGCAGAAAAGAAGTGGGCAGATTTCAGAGATTTGGTATACAGAATTGCATTTGCTCATCTGCAAACATCAAGATTGGTTTGATGAAAATGATGGGGAAATTCAGAAGCTACTAAATGAAAAACAAAACCTCCACAGGGTTTGCCAGCAGGATAGTTCATCCATCTCTAGGAAGGCAGCATTTAATTCCATCAAAATTAAAATATGGGGCAGCTAGGTGGCACAGTGACTAGAGCGCCAGACCTGGAGTCAGGAGTACCTGAGTTCAAATTCAGCCTCAGACACTTGACAATTACTAGTTGTTTGACCTTGAGAAAATCACTTAACCCCAATTGCCTTGCCTCCCCCCCTCCAAGAAAAAGTAAAGTACAAAAGAAGCTTAGAGATTAGGATTGTTGGCTCAGTAAGAAGGCAGATGAAATTCAGTTTTATGCTGATAGTAACAATCCAAAGTGCTTTTATGATGCCCTACCTAAAGGTTCTTTATGGGCCAAAAACCTATGGTTCATCTCAAGTACTCAGTATTGATGAAGTCACATTGATTAGTGATAAGAACATGATCCTAGAGAGACAGGCTGAACACTTTCATAGTTTCTCAATAGACCATCATCAATCAATGCTGAAGCCATTGATGATTAACCTCAGGTTGAAGTCAATCCCTTCCTAGCTAAAGTTCCAACTAAAGATGAGGTTTTGAATGCCATTGGGCTCCTTTCTTGTGGCAAAGCACCTGGTGCTGATTCTATTCTAGCTAAGATTTACAAGGTGGGGGGTGGGAGGGAGGTCCATAGCTCATACAAAAGCTGACTGAAATTTTCCAAGTTATACGGCAAGAGGATGTTATCTCCCAGGAGTACAGGAATGCCTCCATTGTCCATCTCTATAAAGTTAAGGAAATAGACTGTCCTGTGACAATCACAGGGAAGTCTCTCTCTTAGTCATTGCTGACAAGATTCGCCAGAGTCCTCTTTAACAAGCTGATCCTTTACCTGGAGAATGGTCATCTACCTGAGAGCCAGTGTGGCTTGAGAAAGGGCTGAGGAATGGTCAATATGGCATTTGCTGCCTAAAAACTCCAGCAGAAATGCCAGGGGCAGTCTGCACACAACATTCATAGATCTGACCAAGGTCTTTGACACTGTCAGTTGTGAGGACTTATGAAAAATTATGTCAAAATTTGGTTGCCCAGAGAAGTTTATGAGTATTGCACATCAATTTCATGATGGCATGCTTGCCTGAGTTTTTGATAACGGATGATGTTCTTTCGCTTTCTCAGTCACCAATGGAATGAAACAAGGCTGTGTGCTTGCACCCGTGCTTGTTGTCAAATGCCAAGACCAAAGTGGAAAGAGTGTTGGTGTATGATTTTTTTGTTTGCAGATGATTGTGCACTCAGTGTAGTCTCTGGAGCTGAGGTGCAACAAAGTACTCTCATTTTAGCCTAACAATTAACACCAAGGAAACACAGGTGCTCTATCAGTCAGCACCACACCATTCATATGTGGAGCCATCAGTTATATCAAATGGAGAAGTTTTGAATGCTGTGGATAAATTCACTTACCTTGATAGTGTACTTTCCAGGGATATACACATTGAAATAAGGTTGATACATGCATTGCCATAGCTAGCTCAGTGGTTGGGAGGCTCCAAAGGCAAGTGTAGGTGAGAAAAGATATTAGATTGACTACTAAACTAAAGGTCTGCAGAGTTGTTGTGCTGACCTCATTGTTGCGTGTCTCTGAAACCTGGACAGTATTATTATTAATGCCACTTTTGCATATCCTTGTGTTAAGAGGTTAAGAAGAAACCTTGTGTTAAGAGGTTAAGAAGAAACCTTCTTTTATTAAATATTAATTGACTTAGTGTCTCATTTCATCTTAAAATCAAACCTTGGCCTAATAGGGTGATGGCATCAGGCCTACCCCCACCATAGAGATATGTAAAAAGATTAGCAATTTCTTCCACAATTGGAACTCACAAATCTGGAATTCTGGTTTCAGTGAGCAAATAAGACCTCACAAAACATAAGCAAATGCCTCCCTAAACAACAATATACTAAATTGTTTATCTATATTCCTAAAAGGATTTAAAATCCTTTACCCCCCCACAAAAAAAATTATCTAGCCAACAATTAGGATCAGTTCTAGGTCACCTCTAACTCCCACAGTCCCAGACAGATAAAGAATAATAGCTCTCTCTGCTCTACTGAAAAGCCTCATCCATTTGTGGCCATGCCCTGCCTGGTGCCTTCTGTCATAGTTGATCATCAAGGGCACCTTCTGCCTCTCGTATATGCTTGCCCTATTCCCATTAACTTCAGTAGGAGCTTGACACAAGCAGCCAAATCAACCCAAATGACGAGCCCTCTCTGGGTGACCCTAGATTGCCTGTCTTTCTGGGAGCACATATTCCAAAAGGGTAACTTTTCTTAGGTCACTGGGATCACTAAGCTTCCTTTGTCATTCAGTCCCAGAATCCTTTTGATTTCTCAATTTAATTTTCAATGAGGTAACTAACCAGTAACCACATGTCCACTGCATGGCCATTAAGTTCCTATTTTGGTCCCCCTTTCCCTGCTTGTATTCAGAGAGGTGTCTCTTCTTCAGGGTTCTTACTCATCTTCTGAGATAGATAGATAGATAGATAGATAGATAGATAGATAGATAGATAGATAGAAAGAAAGAATATACAGCCAAACTAAGTTAATTTCAGTAATTTTATGATGTTATTAACTATTTTCAAGCATCATGAACTAATATATTATTTATGATTTTGTTGTTTCATCATTTCAGTCCTGTCAGACTCTTCACGACCCCCTTTGGGGTTTTCCTTTGTACTCCAGGGCCAGTACTCTATCCACTGCATCACCTAGTTGCCCATTATCCTGATCAATTATTAAGCATCTATTTAGATTCTATTGTGTTCTATATACTGTGGTAGGCATGGGGGATACAAATAAAGAATGAGACAATCTTTATTCTTGGGGTACTTACATTCTAAAGGAGGAGACATTCTAGATCAAGTAAAATATGTATTTTTAGAACTTTCTATTTGGCCTATGCTAAACTAGGTACTTTGGAGGATACAAAAGAAGTATAAGATATGCTCCCTGTTCAGTGCAAATGTCCACAATTATTAATTAAGCATTAAAATTTGTGGTGGTATCATTTCATAGGAATTCAGAAAGGGGGAGCTCAGTAAAGTTCTTCATAGAAAAAGTTGAGATTAATTTGGATTATGTTGAAAAGGTACAGTAGGGGGGTGGAGCCAAGATGGTGGCGTAGGAGCAGCAAGGTACCACAGCTCCCACATAGCCACCTCAAATACCCATAAAATATGACTCTAAACAAATTTTAGGGCTCTAAAACTCACACAAATATACCTCCCACTGAAGGCAGCTTGGCTCAAAGGGATCATCTCAGCGCTGGGAGCCCAAACCAGCCCAGCCTGAAACCGCGGTGTGGCCCTGAGGGGCAGCCAGGACAAGCCATAGCTGGAGCTTCAGGAGAGTGGATCAGCGGCAGCTATGGCAGTTTCCAGAATTATCAAGCCATAAGAAACAAAGACTAAGTGACAGGTCAGTGGAACTCAGCTAAACTTGGGGGAGAAAAACAGGTCCGGCCAAACTGCCTCCAGGGCAAGGAAGCGGCAGAAGCAGAGGCCCTGCAACCGCCTCCACGTAGCTGCTTCAGAGCTCCCAGCCTGCAGACTGCAGGGGGGCCAAGCAATCATTCAGAGGCCAAGTGCTCTTACATTGAGTGGCCTGGATCCGGATCGTGGTCTTGGGTGGTGGTCCTGGCGTGCATTGTCAGTGAGCCAAAGCTGGTGGAGGCTGCAAAAAAATGACAGCCCCCTAATAGCTCTGGCAGCTGGGAAAACCCCAGCGATTTGGGACAGAGCTTTCCCCTCTGTGGTAGGGAGATCCATCCTGCCCTACTGGAAAGTCAGAGGTATATTTGTATGAGTTTTAGAGCCCTAAAATTTGTTTAGAGTCATATTTTATGGGTATTTGAGGTGGCTATGTGGGAGCTGCAGTACCTTGCTGCTCCTATGCCACCATCTTGGCTCTACCCCCCTACTGTACCTTTTCAACATAAT